>LPNX010038445.1:48360-73281 GCA_001517045.1 Pseudotsuga menziesii | reverse complement strand
ATGACCATGTATGCATTACTCACCAAAGGTTTCATGGTCCATAAATAATGCTTATGATATTCACAGTTCCACCAACATTTTTTAAGGTTCCTTAATTGCATGTGGTTTTGTATGTACATGGTTCCACCTTCATTGTTCATAGTTCCATCAAAATTGACCATGGTTCCATAAACATTCTTCATGGTTCCACCCATAAAATGCTCATTTTACATGAATATTTGTCAAGGTTCTGCATATGCTTCCACCACCTCGAGACCATTGCTCATGGTTCAACCAATAATTCTCATAATTTCATAAAAATAGATCTTAGTTCCATAAATAGTGCTCATGGTTCCACTAACAATGACTATGGTTCCATTAACATTGTTTGAGATTCAAACACCAAATTCCCAAGATTATTCCACCAAATATGTTCGTCGTAGTTTTGTTCAAGTTTCTTGTTGCATTGCTCATGATTACACCACATCGTAACCTTGTATGCAATACTCAACAAATGGTTCACAGTCCAAAAATAATGCTTATGATATTCAAGGTTTCCTACTTGCACATGGTTTGTTTGCATCGTACATGGTTCCACCCATATTATTCTCAATTCCATCAAATTATCCATGGTTTCATCAGCATTCATCATGGTTCCACCCTTAATTTTTTCATTTTCCATGAATTTTGTTCCCACCCTTAATTTTTTCATTTTCCATGAATTTTGTTCAAAGTTTTGTATATGGTTCCACCACCTCATAACCATCCCTCATGGTTCCACTAATAAAGTTCATCGTTCCACCAACAAAGCTCATGGTTTCATTAACTTTGTTTGAGATTTAATCACCTTATGTCCAATATTTTGCCATCAAATATATTCATGCTTTTTCATCGACACTTTGTTTAAGGTTTCATATCCATTGCACCTGATTCCACCACCTTGTGAACATGTCTGCAGTACTGACTAAAGCATGTTATTCATGTGTTTTAACCTTTTATTGTAATGCAGCTATACATGTATTTTGACATTTTATTATAATGCCTGATCTGGATGGATTTGTTATTATTGTAGGAGAATCTGCAACCCCATTTCTTACTCGAGTCCTAGTGTGAGTTCAAGCATATTTGATCCTACAGCCTTAATTTCTCTTAAGCTTCAATGGTTAATATATTTTGATCATGCATTTTAGACCATTGTTATCAAAATTATTCATTTTATTGATTCTCGTAGATTCATATCTACTCCAAACAAAAGCATAAACAAGCACTATCTAGGACCAACCCCATTACAACAAATGGCAAGGTATATAACATACAATATTAAATTTCACCCAAGCAGGTGAGATGTTGTCACAGTTTTGAAATGGCAAGGTAAAATTTCACTCAAAGAAGTGAGGTAGCCTTATAGTTTAAGGATGGAAGAACGGTAACATGTCAATTTTGAGAAAATAAAAAATAAATTCATTTTTTATACTCTTAATAAGGAATCTATGTTGAATGTTTGAACTTTAAGCTAAAACATTTCAACTTAGTTTAATTTGTATATGGCATCATCGTGTATGCAGACAAATTTCAAAAGCTGGTGGTCCATGTGGGAATAATCGTGATTATCTTTTCAAGCTGGAAGAAGCCATGGACAACATTGGTGAGCTTTGATTTTGACATAGCAGCCTTTCATACATCCATGTTCTAATTGCTATGTTTGTCTGTAGGTAGAGTGAAATTTATAACTTGATTTAATGTTAAAATGCCACAGGCCACGCAGACCCAGGGGTGATAAAAATTGCAAACGGCCTTGGGGTGAGTGGACGCATATTCAAGGGAGCAAATTTGGGTCCTTAGTGTGGAATCCAGGCTTTAAGGCTGATGAAGAATCTGTTGGATATATCAAGGGATACCAAAGAGGTTTTTTATCTAGGTCAATATTCATTTCATACTAATGAGTTAATCACATCATTCAATAAGTGATAAGTAAAAGTGGGATTGGTCCTATAAGGGTTGTTTAAAAACATTTCCCCCTTGGGCTTTCTGAAGCTTGTACTGACCACCGTGGGACTCCACAATCTCCAGCTCGGACCTGTACACTTGAAACACACGAGGGAGCTATTTGTGTAGGAAGAGAAAATATTTTATAGTGACATATCTCTTTTGTGTATATAGCCAACAAAAGTTCTGTGTTATGTACAATTGTTGGAAATACCATATATCTTACAATATGCAATCCACGTCAAGAGGCACTGGATATTGCCAGAGCTTTCCGAGTAGGACTAGAAAACCGAGGCACTCTTGCTGCTAGCCAAAAGCTTTTATAGCTAGCAGTTTCTAGAGATTCCATTGATGATATTACTGTCATGATTATGCAACTTTAACATCTTGTATGCATTTTATTATAATGCAGTAGCCATCTTATGTGTATTAACTATATAATATTAGTCTGGAAATAAATTTATTATAGGAAATTTGGATAAATCGACACATTGACACAAAAGATTATCATCTCTAATAGTGAAGCTTTGTGAACAAAATTAAATTTATAGTAATGTTGGTTATACAATACTTGATATATAGGAATATATACATTTGTAATATAAAATTTAAATAAGATTTATTTTAATTTTATTTTTTATTAAATAATATGGGATTTAAAAATAGATATAAATATTTATAAAAATACGGAAATTTCAAGTAACAATAAATAATTTTTCTATAGAATAGATATAGATTTTTTTATTTTTTTATTTTGTAACGACCAATAAATAAATAATTAATGGTATGAATTTTAAGGTATGGATATTCCAAGTGAAAACACTGAGATGATTTACTTTAGTTATAACATTGTTGAAACTTATTCCAATTACACTCTTTTTTTTTTGTGAAAGTGATACAACTTTAATTTTTTATAAAACAGATATAGAGATATATATATATTGATATTTTTGTTTGTAATATAAAATTTAAATAAGATTTATTTTAATTTTATTTTTTATTAAATAATATGAGATTTAAAAATAGATATAAATATTTATAAAAACGCGGAAATTTCAAGTACCAATAAATAATTTTTCTATAGAACAGATATAGATTTTTTTATTTTTTTATTTTGTAACGACCAATAAATAAATAATTAATGGTATGAATTTAAAGGTATGGATATTCCAAGTGAAAACACTGAGATGATTTACTTTAGTTATAACATTGTTGAAACTTATTTCAATTACACTCGTTTTTTTTTATTGAAAGTGATACAACTTTAATTTTTTATAAAACAGATATAGAGATATATATATATTGATATTTTTGTTTTTTTATTTTATAACGACTAATAAATAAATATTTAATGGTATGAATTTGTTTAAGATGTGGATAATGCAAGTGAAAACAATGAGATGATTCACTATTGTTATAACATTGTTAAAACTTATTTCAATTACACTTATATTTTTTTTTAGTGAAAGTGACACAGTTTTAGAAAAAATTTTAAATTATATGTAGCGAAATTAAAATCTATGAAGAGAAAGACTATATATGTTATTACTTAAATTGTCTTTATTGAATGATGATATCTACAATTTTTGCTAAAAAATTAATATTAAATTAATTTGACATCCTTGGAACCACGAAAATTGGGTAGACCAATAATTGTTGGCAAAACAATTTCTGTTGTTCATAGCATCATTACAATAATTCAAATGGATCCAAGGATGTCAAATTAATTTAATATTTAATTTAATTTTACAAATAGTATAGATCTCATCATTAAATAAAGACAATTTAAGTAACATATATAGTCTTTTTCTTCATAGATTTTAATTTCACTACATATAATTTAAAATCTTTTCTAAAGTTATCTCACATTCACTAAAAAAAATGAGTAATAGAAATAAGTTTCAACAATGTTATAACTATAGTGAATCACCTCATTGTTTTCACTTGAAATATCCATACTCTCAGCAAATTCATACCATTAATTATTTATTTATTGGTCGTTACAAAATAAAAATAAAAAAAATATTTATATCTATTCTATAAAATAATTAAAGCTGTCTCACTTTCACTACAAAAAAATAAGTGTAACTGAAATAAGTTTCAACAAAGTTATAACTATTTTGACTCATTTCATTGTTTTCACTTGCAATATGCATACACTCAGCAAATTCATACCATTAATTATTTATTTATTGATCGTTACAAAAAAAAAATTAAAAACAAAAAATATCTATATTTATTCTATAAAAAAAATTATTTATTGGTCATTGAAATCTCTGTATTTTTATAAATATTTATATCTATTTTTAAATCTCATATTATTTAATAAAAAATAAAATTAAAATAAATCTTATTGTATATATTCCCATATATCAAGGATTGTATACCCAACATTATTATAAATTTAATTTTGTTCACAAAGCTTCACTATTTAAAAATGATAATATTTTGTCAGCAAAAACATGGAATCTAGTGTTTCAAAATTCTTATCAACGTCTAAAGTAACTACAAATAGGTTGATCATACAGAAAAAGTGTAACTGAAATAAGTTTCAACAAAGTTATAACTATTTTGACTCATTTCATTGTTTTCACTTGCAATATCCATACACTCAGCAAATTCATACCATTAATTATTTATTTATTGATCGTTACAAAAATAAAATTAAAAACAAAAAATATCTATATTTATTCTATAAAAAAAATTATTTATTGGTCGTTGAAATCTCTATATTTTTATAAATATTTATATCTATTTTTAAATCTCATATTATTTAATAAAAAATAAAATTAAAATAAATCTTATTGTATATATTCTTATATATCAAGATTGTATACCCAACATTATTATAAATTTAATTTTGTTCACAAAGCTTCACTATTAAAAATGATAATATTTTGTCAGCAAAAACATGGGATCTAGTGTTTCAAAATTCTTATCAACGTCTAATCTAACTACAAATAGGTTGATCATACAGAAACTAGACAAAGTACGTTGTTTGCGACATAGTTTATGTTAGATGATAATTCACATAGACATGAAAGACGTTTTTTTAATCTGGTATTCATATGATAATGTCTTACACTACCATACACTAACGAGAGGATGGAAAACGGTCGTTGAAAACATGTACTTGTTTATAAGTAGAACCCTTAGATTTTGTATGAGCAAAAACATATTCATAATCGTAGTGAGACAACACTGATGTTGACATGCTTGAACAACCTATATAATTGTGACTTTTAATGTGATGTACAATACTATCATAACCATAACATTTGATTTTTAAATTCATTTTAAGTTTTTTTTACGACTTTTTACATAATTTTTTAAAATAATTATGACATTTTGTGCGCTGGACGATTTTCTGAAAATGATAAACGTTCTTCTTTTTAATTTACTTTTTAAACCTTTGATATATTTTTACATTGATTTTTGTTATAATTATGACATTATCTAAGAATTCATCTCAAAACTCATCAAAATAAAGAAAAAAAAATCAAAATCCGAACGTTACCGTTATCATAGAATTGAACATAACATGAAATCCCACAAATATATCTAAAAATTATGTAAATATTCATAAAAAAAACTATGAAAATTTTAAAAAATAAAACGTTATCCTTATTATAGAATTCCACATCTCATATATAATGTCACAATTATGTACTTTGTTCATACATGTCTACGTCAAAGTTGTCTCATTACAATGGTGTTCTCATTCTCGCTCACGCAACATCTGACAATTTTCTCAACGGATAAGTCCATGTCATCAACAACCTTTCTTCAAACTTTAGTTAGTGTATAACAACATAAGGCATCCTCATATGAATACCATACTTGAAGAAATGTGTGTCATATGTTTGCAAATTGTTAACTAATGCTTAGGGATGGGCAAGAAGCATACTGCATCTACCTTATTATCATCTTTATTCCTCAACGCAAACCAAGAAATACTCAATTGACGTTTGATTTCTCATCTTTCTTCTTTAATTAGCGTTTGATTTCGCAGTTGACAATCAACGTAATTATCATCTTTCTTCTTTAACGTAATTATATTGAAAAGTATAACTAGCATCTTAAACCTATGCCAATGTTTGCAAATTGTTAACTAATGCTTAGGGATGGGCAAGAAGCATACTGCATCTACCTTATTATCATCTTTAATCCTCAACGTAAACCAAGAAATACTCAATTGGCGTTTGATTTCTCATCTTTCTTCTTTAATTAGCGTTTGATTTCGCAGTTGACAATCAACGTAATTATCATCTTTCTTCTTTAACATAATTATATTAAAAAGTATAACTAGCATCTTAAACCTATGCCTCCCTAGTTTGTTTTCGCAGGTGAGCGCACATCAGCAAGATCCGAGATTGGTTGCCAAGACATACTAGCACATCTCTGGACAAGCTTTAGCAACTCTGCTCTGCTAAAGCTTGTCCAGAGATGTGCTAGTATGTCTTGGCAACCAGTGTCGAATCCTGCTGACGTGCGCTGACTTGCGAAAACAAATGAGGGAGGCATAGGTTGAAGATGCTAGTTATACTTATCAATATAATTTCGTTGAAAAAGAAGATGATAATTACGTTGATTCTCAACTGCGAAATCAAACGCCAATTGAAGAAGAAAGACGAGAAATCAAACATCAATTGAGTATTTCTTGGTTTACATTGAAGAAGAAAGATGATAATTACGTTGACTCTCAACTACTTTGGAGTTGGTGCAGTGGTCCTTCTGTGGTCTCTGTTATCTCTCTTTAGCATCCTTTTGCTCCTAGACCTCCTCCTGTCCATGGAAGGTGCTTGATCTGGTGGCACTCTGCCAATAGTGAACAGAGCAACACCCTAGTCAATTATTAGGCTCTTGAAATGGTCAAGATCCCTATGTGCATCAAAATTGGCAGTAATAATATGCCTGAGAATGTGGAATTAATCAAAGTTGGCGATGAATTTAGTGAAACGCAGATTATTATTTATAAAAAATGGTACTTTTGCTTCAAGAAGTTGCATGTTTCTCCTAAATTTGCCATTGAAATGGCTCAAATCATCAAGTAGATCTTAGACCCATTTGAATTGGTATATGATAGTAGACACAGAATTCTAAGATCCAAGCCCATAAAAGCATTGATGGGCACCACAAAATAAAATGCATAATGAATTTCTTCCCACATACAGTCCAAAAAAATATCAAATAAGTTGAATCATATAAAATAACACAATCGTAGTTATCATTCTTCGACACATGTTTCATTAAGGTCCTACTTTAAGTCTGAAATGGAACTAGCTACCTTAAAAAACCTTTAAAGGTGACCTACAAATTGACAGACAAAATATGAGTGTGAATATGTCTTCTCTAAAACCAATACACAATCTAGTGTACGACTCAAATAAATACATCTTGGATATTTCATAAAAATTGGTCAGACAATCAATTAAATGTGTTAAGGTAGCAACCAGTCTATCAGTATTAGCACTCACTGCATGCATTGACTGTAGCTACCTGAAAGAAGATTGCAGCTGCTGTTATTGTTTTAAATTTTTCTTGTGCTAATTTTTGTGTTCCGATACGATCTTTGGCATTTCTCTATGATTAACAACCATTGCTGGTCATGTGTTTTGCGCACTCTTGTTCTAAAAATCTACGGGTATTATTGTAGTTGGTATGAGTTGGAGTCAACCTCAGTGACGTGGACAACAAAACAATCTGTCTCATGCCAAATTTTTCTAAAGGTGTCGGATTCATGTCGTAAGCGACATCCCTTTGTGTAGTTATGTTTGAGCTTTGCCAACTCAAAAATTAAGAAAATAAAATTAGTCATCCTAGTAGTTGAGGGAATGTAGTTGAAAGTTTGAAACGAAGATGACTATAGCAATCGGTGTCTTAAAAATATAAAAATTATACCAATCGGTGTCTTAAAAATATAAAAATTATACCAATCGATATCTTAAAAATATAATATATTTAACTTTGCATTAATGAAAGCCATTCTAAACATCTAATATAGTTAACCAGCCTAGATATAAATGCTAGGCTCTATCAAGGGTCTAGAGGAATCTAATCTCTCGAGGTGTAAACTTACTTGAGTGCAATACCTGAGAAGAGGTTTGCACCTCGGGTGATTTGATCCCTCTAGGCACTTGATAGAGCCTAGAATTTGGATCTAGGCTGGTTTCAGTTGTGGGCGGTGACACAAAACTCGAGTTTGATCAACATTGTAAGGAACAGGTTAAGTTGAAAACACAGATAGAAATATGAGGATTATGTCAATGTAAGTAATAAGTATTAAGATTAGATTCAGGCCGATAGATTAGTTATCTTTGTATTTAGAACAGTGCTCCCCTTGCTCAGCTTGTAGCAAATTCATTTCAAAGGAAATGTAGAAGCATTCTTCAACGGCTAGCTAAGTTTCAACATGGTTGCAGAGATTCAGATGCTCATTCAGGAAATGTATGGTTTGCACCTCGGGAGAATTGATCCCTCTCGGCGATTGATTAAGAGAACATGGGATTTCGTAGAGTGCAATTTACTATGGGTTGTTTAAGAAGCCTTGCATGGTTGTTTAGGAGGCCTAGCACATGGTTTTAAAACCATGTGCAAGGCCAACATATTTTTGGGGCGTCAAATTTTCCATTGATATTACATGTGCGGAGAGAATATATCTATGTAAGCTTACTATCTTTAGTTTTTGTACGGGGAATTAGAGGGTTCTCCTACCAATCATTCTCAAGAGTGAAATGTGTAATTAATTTTTGTCATTAGAGGAATTCGCCTACCAATCATTCTCAAGAATGAAATGTGTAATTAATTCTTTCAATGTCTGTGTAAGAATTTTTTCAATGTCTGTGCAGTACGAGGGAGCCCTTAATAATTCCAACCCAAACATTGGAAAAATTAGTTACACATTTCATTCTCGAGAATGATTGGTAGGCGAATCCCTCTAATGACAAAAATTAATTACACATTTCACTCTTGAGAATGATTGGTAGGCGAATTCCTCTAATTCCCCGTACAAAAACTAAAAATAGTAAGCTTACATAGATATATTCCCTCGGCACATGCAATATCAATGGAAAATTTGACGCCCCAAAAATATGTTTTCCCGAATGAGCATCTCAATCTCTGCCACTATGTTGAAACTCAGCTAGGCTTTCTCGATGAGCAGCATATCCCATATTTGTTTACACTCACAAAAACGAAGGATGAAGAACATCAAAATGTCAATTAAGAGGCCAACTTCGACACTGTTCCTTGTGTACTCCCATCCCTTCTTGTCTTGACATTATAAATGGTTGGCCATTGTAGGAATATATGCTTTGGGACAATGATCAAAAAATCATGCATTTCAAGTCTTGCATTTTTCAGTAACTTTGAAGGTATTATTTAAGCATGGATCTAATTTAGTTTTCAACTATGTTGGGAGTCAAACAATTATTGAGTCCCAAAAATATGTTTTTTAAAATTAACTTAAAATTTACAGACCAAGTAATGTTATGAGTAACATAATCAGTTTGTTAAGATAGGATCAGATGCATAACTTTCCAGTTAGCAAAGGTCTTTTGTTTCCATTGAAAATTATAAAGAAAAAACTGGCACAGATTACCTCTTCAAAGTAGATCTTGTCAAGATATATATATATATATATGGTATAGTGGATAGGATAAATTGGAAGGAAAACATGGTAGATTCCAAGGAAAAATATAAGGTAAATGCTAACCAGAATAAAGTAAATCTAGAAAACGGTGAGACAACATAAATATATTTCTTTAGCTTACCATAACCAAAAGCATGTTAAAACTTATTCGAAAAAAGCAAAGATAGGTGTTCTAAGGGAAATGGGCACCTTGAGTATGTAAGAGTAAACACATAGAGATTGAAGTTACTTCTTGGGAACTTAAGTTTCCTGCCTCCCTATACATCTCAAGTTTCTGAGATGTCTATCGTGTTGTATGTGGTTTCTTGCAAGGTTTCCTCTCCTCTTTGCTGCCACCAGGTTTCAATCTCTAGGCCTTCTTCATGTTTTCCTTAAGCTTAAATGCCAAGTCGTCATTTACTTTCAGGTCTAGGTTGCTGTAGCAATGTAATGATCCAATGTCTGATATACAGATCAAATCACTAATATTGCTGCAATTTAAATTAAATTTCTGATCTAAAACTTGCAGACACTCAGTAAGATTTCAGACTAGTAAAATAAAGGTATTTTGCTAAGAAATTCTTGAGTATGGAAGCAGGCAAAGGGAAGCAACCAAGGAGAGTTTCAAAACATTGAATTCATCTTACCTAACACATTTAGATTGGGCACCTTTTAGGTATCAGAGTCAGCTATGCTGAAACTTACTCCCATGCTTCTGGGCCACCCAACCGTGAAACTAGGAAGACTTATTCAGTTCCTTTTGACCAGGCGCTTGGGGAAAGACACAGTGGTGTTGTTAGACATTTATACAGAAGCCAATGAGGTTCAAGACACATCGTGACAGTTCTAAAGAAGTTTGAAGAGTTTAGGACTGATTTGGGAAAATTAGGTAATTTTGGCCTAAGGAAGTCCTACAAAATGCAGCCTACCAAAACAGTGTACGACCTCAACGAATTTTCGATCTGAGAGTATGTATGGATAGATGGGTCTTTCAGTAAAACACATCAACTTGCAAAATCGAAATTGACTGAATAGAACTCACAACTTTGAAGATACAGTTAGACTAGTCAATTTAGCCTAGTCATCTAGATAGAGTGCATACAAACACATGAAATTCGTGGCAGAAGTGCATCAAATCTGGGAATTGAAATCAACAAAGCCTAATACAACTGATATCAACATATTACATCACTCATAATCATTCTCATAGCCTTGACTAATTTATTATTGCATTTACTTGACCAAAATCCCTCATTTAAGCATGGATTGAAGCTCATTGACAGAAGATGTGACATATGAACTAATTGGACAGAATGTTGACAATAATACAAAGGTTTATGAAGTTTTATAATAGATCAGAGGCAAAGGAAATGATTCTGCAGGTTGTAGAGGTGTGACTAGCTCGCTGAGGGTCATTAGCTCCATCTTCAAGCCTTTCGAATTCTCTATTTTGAACTTGGGAGACTTAGATATGTCTGTTAATCACTCATCAGAAAAAGAATGGAGATATTTGGAGTCATACAAGTCGAAATATGAAAGTTACATCAAAACTAATCACTTTCCAATGCAAATCTAGACTAGGTTGGCTTAAAATGAGTAAATCTCAACCATTTCGAATCAGAATACACATCCATTCTCGTTCAACGATCAAACCATTCTCACTCCTATTTTGGTCTTCTGCTACAAGGCATCTCTAAAAATTGGTGACCACTCAAACGTATTTCACTCACGGTTGTTGGTGGCGTCTTTGTTAATTAAAGTGTGGAATTTTTATCCACAGTCAATAAATGCCGCGGTGTGTGTTATGTGGCAGCCGAATCGTGGAGATTGCATGTGTGCCAAAATTTGTTGAGATACGATCCCCGAGACTCCAGTCAATCATGGAGCAGCGCTTACCCATCACTGACTTCTCATCAGCGGGTGTTAACACTGAGCTTCACCTACTCGATTTTCTTCCACGATTAGAGAGTTTAGTTCATAGCGGCCCCCAGACTTCGAGGGCAGATTTCACGTTTGTTTTGACAACCAACTGCACTAGTTGTTAATTTCATCAATCGGCAGGTGATTGATTGGAGTTTTTACCAAATGAAAAATCGTCCCTCAGTATCAGCGTCTTCGTAATTGGCGTCAGCGTTTCAGCGTTGGAGCTTGGCGTTTTCAGAGAACCATGACTTATAGAAGCTGCAAGCCTATCACTTATGGACCAACGGTTTATCTCCAATGGCAGTCAGTGGTAGGCAGCTTTGAACTGGTATCAACAGTCATAGCGCAGGTTTATTGTTGTGTTTTGTGGCACAATCAAATAGCGAGTTAAATTCACAGGTGGTAGAACTTTTTCATGCCCAAGCCCATTTATTCTCCTTCATGTGGAGCTTAGAACCTTTCTCATGTAGTTCATTAATAGCCAGATTGTATAGAGTTATGAATCGATTCTTGATTTAGCATCTATCTTGGTTAAGTGTGATTCTAAACTCTACCCAATATCTAGTTAGTTTTAGTAACATCTAGTTGAGATAGGAGTCATGTTAATAAAGTGGGCATATTCTTGCTTTTCGTCGGAGACAAAAGTGGATCTCAAACCACTTTTTCCTTATTTTTTTGCCTTTTCTTTTTTATTATTATTTATGAGAACCTGTTTGGCCTATAAAAAGCAGGGCTCTTTCCTTGTAACGGATGGAAAAAAGTTAGAATTTCTTTCCCATTGAGCTTAATAGAAAAATCATGTGGGGTTTCTGGATATATTGGGCATCTCTTTCATGGTTGCGTGTTTTTCATAAGCTGTAGAGTAAACCTAGCATAAAAGGCTATTAAGTAGTCCATTGGGCAAGCATTTGCAGTGGTCAACTTGTTTGTCGACGTTATGTTTTTAAAGATCTTAGGAGTAATGGACAGTAGTCAGTTATACTTACATTCTCCTTGTCTTTGATTATGGAACGTACTAGTTTAATCTCACTTATATGAAACGCAAGGCCTCCCTGAGTCCTCTTTTGACTCCATTCTCCCTATTGATACTGACATTGGTCTTCTCTCGAACTCTTATCCTCCCTTTCATCCCATCACTCAATCAAAATATCTTTTCCTTTTTGTTACAATTGTTTCTCTACGGCAGCCTCTTCAGTTCACCTTGCCCTTCGTTGCACCTGCCTTAGCGATCCTACCTTAGGGAAGCCCCCCTAGAGTTGGAGAAGAGCCAACCTGAAACGAGGAGAGAGCAGTGTGGTGACATTGGCTTCTCTCTCTCGAGTTGTCACCAAGCTGGTTTGCTCACTTTTTAGGCTACAGCACACGCATGCCAGTTTTGGGCGACAACAAGTTCAATGATTTTTTCAAAGGCATGGATATATCTTACTCGTTATTATTATTATTATCACCGTGATTCTGAATAACATGACTTAAGTTGGGTTTTGATAAAACACCATTGGAGCATTTCTTACCTTGAATACATGCAGGATCATATTGATACAGTCTCTCACCTACATTTTGGGTACTTTGACCTGGTCAAACTGGTTGATCAAGTCACACATGGTTCCCAAGGCAATGACTCAAAAAAAATAGTGCTTATATTTACTCCAAACGAAGGTTACAAAAACTGAACCGGTGGTTGCATCGCCAGACTCCAAACCCAATGTTGCTGCTGGATATCCTCCTCCTGTTGTGGCTCATCCTCTAAGTCAATGTATAAAGGATCCTGTCCACCTGACTCCCTCTGAGTCCTGTGCCAGATGCCCCTCCGACTTAACTCCCGAGTCCTGTGCTAGATGCTCATGTTCTGGTAAGTCCATAGATCTTCGTAAGGCTCTGTCCTTGTCAAACTGGACATCCCTTTTCAGAATGATCATCTTGCGCGCCAGAATATATGCCCTGTATGCCTTAGTACTCTTCCTAGTGTCAGCATGGATGTGACAAAAGCTGACATTGCCAAATATGCGTAGATGACTCACATCTAGCCTAGTGCCTGTGAAGACCTCCTCGGGTGTCTTCCTCCCAAAAGTTGTGTGGGGATACCTGTTCTAAATGTAGACTATGGTCCTGCATGACTCGACCGATAAGGATAGTGGCAATCCCTGATCAAATAGCGTGGCCTTGGCTTCTCGTACGAATGTCTTGTTCTTACTCTTTGCCACTCCTTTCTGTAGCGGGGTATGAGGAACTGTATGCTCCTTTTTTATCGCCTTCGATGAACAAAACTCCAAGAACTCCTTGGAGGTGTATTCACCCCCATTTTTCGTCCTCAACACATGAATCCTCCTCCTTGTCTGGTTTTCCACGAGAGTCTTGAACTCCCGAAACCGCTTGACTTGACCTGCAGGAAATAGATCCAGGTATTCCTAGAATAGTCACCAGTGAATATGACACAATAACTGTGGCCACGTAAAGATTGGACACTCATGGCTTCGCAACCATCCCAATGCACCAAGTCCAAGGTCCCCTTAAACTTGTGCTCACTCTGTGGTAAAGGATTCCTGATGTTCTTCCCCAACGCACAACCTTTGTAGTGGTTATGCTTCTCCTCCTGTACTTGAGGAACTCCTAAAACTGCTAGTCTCAAATGCCTCAGTGCTCCATGGTGTAAGCGTGCCATCCTCTTATATCATAACTCACTTTGACTACTACTGCTGCTGACCATAGCCTTTGCAGACTTGAAGTTTAGTCTATACACCTTCCTATTCTGGACCCTAATCACCCGATCCAAAATCCTATCAGACCCCGTTTGCCTGATATATACTTTCCTATCTCAGAACTTCACCTGAAAACCCTTGTCCTCTAGGGTGGAAACCGATATGAGGTTCTTTGTCAACCCTAGAACATACCATACGTGGTCAAAGTTGAGGGGTTTTCCAAACTCCCTTCCGCCAATGTAGATTGCAGAATTGTCATTTTTCGTTTAATAAAAGGGTTGTCTTTTCGATTTCCACTTTCTACCTATGCGGAACCCGAAAATCGGAGCTCACATGTTGGCAATAAAATCTTTTTATCCCTCCCGACTTTCACTTTCCGCTATGCAGGACCCGAAAGCCAAAAAACTTTTTTGTCGAATTCTTATTTTCTTATATTTCGACTTTCGCTTTCCGCCTATTCGAAATCCGGAAATCGGAACTTGAATATTTCTTCTTCACATTTTTTTGTTTTCCTCCCCTTTCTGCTTTTTGCTTATGCGGAATGCGCAAAGCGGAACTTAAATATGTTTTGCGTTCAAATAAATCTCTTTCGGACTTCCGCTTTCTGCTGTGTGGAACACGGAAGGCGAAAAGGCCAAAATCCAAAGTTTTTGAAAATTTTTACTTCTGAATTTTGAGTTTTGCGCCTTCATCTCATCCGTTTATTTATGCCAGATCTATTGTCTAGATCTGTTTTGATGTTGAGACATTGGTTATTTAGTTTGTTCAAATTTGTGAGAGTTTTTAACATTTTCACCTACGTTTTTTCTGTTCCTGGGAATTTTTACTGCGCTTTTCTCTCGCTCGAGCTCACAGTTTCACTGGTTTTCAAAACTTTCTACCGGTAGGTTAACTTTTCACGACTGTTTATCCTATTATTTTTCCACTGTAGTAAGTTTTGACCATGGTTGCCAAATTTTGAGCAGAAATGGCATCTCTTGTACACAGAAACACAACATCAAAGACGGCTCTGCAAGAGCAGAAGTCCGAAAACCCAAACGCCGGAATTTTCACAAACACTAGTGGGCATATTTCAGAAAACCTGCATTTGGATTGGTCAAGGATCTACTCTATCTTTGCTAATGATGATTTCTCGACTGTTCCTCGTGACCAACTGGCTTATGTCAACATTCGGATCTCGCAAGTCCATCTCATTGCCTCTAGAACTCCGTTTATGCCCTACACATACCTGGTAAAGTGGGCACTTGACCAGGCTAACCCTTTAGGAGTAGAGCCTTGCAACATTCATAGTTGAAGTATACCACCATGGAGAAATAGGCTTATGCTCTTATCAAGTAACTTAAACATTTTAGAACTTATGTGGGATACTCTAAAATCATTCGATATGTACCCCATGCAGTTGTCAAGGATATCATGTCTCAACAAGATTTCCTAGGCATCGGGGTTAAATGGGTTTCAAAGACTCAAGAGTACGATTTAGAGATAAAACCTACTAAGTTAATTAAGGGACAAGGTCTTGCAAAGATGTTGACCCAAGGAAATGAAAAAGCCTTAGGAATAATTTGCCAGAATACTGATCCAAAACAAAGTGTATTGAGCGAGCTTCAGAGATTAGAGCAGCACCCTTGGTATACCGACATCATCTTTTTCCTCCGTAACCTTACATGACCTAATCACCTACTTGGCCATAAAAAAAGAGCATTAAGGTTAAAAGATGGTTTAGGTTGAAGAAAACCCGATGGTTTAGGTTGGAGAAACCCCGATGGTTTAATACTTAGATGCATCGATGAACCTGAGTCCAAAAAACTCATGGTTGAGTTCCATGCCGAATTTTGTGGTGGACATTTTGCAGCAAGAACACCTGCCCATAAAATCCTTAGAGGAGGCAACTATTGGTTGAAACTTTTTTTGGATGTGCACAAGTCTGCCAGAGTTTGCCCCCAGTGTTAGTTGTTCACTGGAAAGCAGAAAATGAAAGCCTTACATTTAAAATCAATAGTAATCCAAGCCCCTTTCCAACAGTGGGGGCTTGATTTCATCGGTAAGTTCAATGATAACTAGAGCAATGGTTATACTTGGATAGTTACCTAAGTCAACCTTCAGTTTTGGGATCCAGTAGTTGCACTCCATGCTGGAGTTCCCAGCTACTGCTACAGTGAATCCCTCGAACTTCTCGATCTGAATACCTCTCTTGGCTACCCAAGCGGAGTCAATGAAATTGTGGGTGGCTCCCCCATCAATCAATACTCCCACTTTGTGACCCTGCACTACTCCCCTGACGCTGAGAGTATGGAATCTTGGTACTCCAGATAATGTGGCAATGACTCCCTCTGGTGTATCACCCTGGTGTGAATCCTCCTCTGTGCCCTTCAGCTCATCGTCGTCCTCATCACTGTCTAAATACACATCAATGTAGTGGGCCTTCGCCTTCCCTGCACACCTGTGTCCTGGTACCCATGGTTCCTGACAGGTGAAGCATAGCTTCTTCCTTCTCAAGTCTTTCCTAGCGTCCTCATCTAACCAAGTTTTCTTGGGCACATCCTGCTGGAAAGGTTTCCTGTCCTCGTCCCTAACAGGAAAATTGGTTTTCAGCGGAAATTTGTTTTTGGGCACTGAATCCTGAAGATCCCTTGCCCTGCTAATAGCATCCTACAAAGTGAGGGGTTTGTAGGCTTTCACCCATCCCCGTAGTGGCTCTATGAGGGCCTCAGTGAATAACATAGTCAATCTGCTCTCTGACACATCTGGTACCATAACGGCTAGCCTCTGAAATTCGGAAATGAAAGCTTCTGCACTACCAGTCTACTCGAGTTGAGCCAACTCCCTGAAATGGATCTCTGGATCTTTCCTATCAAACCTCTCTATGAGTTTCTGAGTGAACTCACCGTAAGAATGTATGGTGTTGTGACCCAATGTCACCAATCTGTGGTACCACCATTCGTGAGCTTCTCCGTCCAGGTGAAGTGTAGCCAACTTAATGGCGTATGTCTCTATCATGGGGTTGAGTTGGAAATAGGTATCCAACTTTTGGACCCTTGTTCTCGTTGATCCTCCGTGAGTCCCATCAAAGTTTAGGATGGTTAACTTGCCCAAAGTCTTCTGCAGCTCATAGTTGTGATTGAAACCCTTGTTGAAATTCCTGGGCCTGTTCCTACTCTTCATGTTGCAGAAGTCTGAAGAAGACATGGCAGCATGAAACTCATCCCCCAAGTCTCTGTACTCCTGCAAATAAGCCCCAAAAGGCTCGCTAGGTTCTACCTGCATGACCGGGCCCCCTACTGTATCTGCCAAGAAGTGAGGCATGGTAGGCCTGATAGTAGGTCTGCTGTATATGTGCGGAGGGTTCTGGATGTTAGTGTACACCATCTTTCCACTGCTGCTTGAAGATCCCCGATCTACCGGTGAGGGAGGTGTACTTTTAATACCTGTTTCCGATTTCGCTGATAGTCTGTTCATTGCATTGAGGACTTCTTTTTGTCATTTGGCTAAGTCTTGCAATGCAGAGACCAAGCTGCGAAACTCCATCCGATCCTCCTCTTCTCCCGTTCCTTTTCCCCTATCTGAATGTATACCTGTTTGTTCCATGTCTGAATTGGTATCTTCTAGTTGGATATCTTCAAATTCTTCTGTGTCTCTACTCTTCCTCCTCCTACAGGTTCCAAAAGGATCTCCTTCTGTATTCATCTACTTTTCATCTCTTAAGCCGATAGCTAGCCAAGAAAACAGCTCTGATACCACTGTAATATCCCAAATCCCGATATTTTCTATTTCTAAACAAATATGCTGACACAACTGGGCATGCAAACTGCCACGCAAAAATCCCTATTTTATAGGAAAAATTAGGGTTAGGGTTTGCAAGATAGAATGAACTCTTACCACTAATAAGCCGGCTGAACTGCTCCAAAGAAAGTATGCAAGCACTGAGAACTGGATCGGAAATAGGCGAATCTCCTCTGCTTCAGGTGAACCCCGAGCAGCAAGACGCCCCATTCAGAAAAGGGTGACGCCCTCAAGGAAGGAGGGGTCCGATGGAACTGCGAATTTGCAGGGTTGATAGTTTTTCAGTGGCGGAGAGAATGCCTGATGCATGTGGAGGTTCTGAGACCTCTAGGCAAGGTAGCGAATTGCTTCAGAGAGGCAGCTACTCACGCCCCTGGAACCCCGGAACTGTTAATAACTGCTTCGGATGAGCCCTGATGGATCTGATAATCACCGGATACCGGAGTATGAAGCTGATGATGAGAATGGTGCCCGAGTTTCGAAAGGAAACTGAGATCTGAAGGCCCAACAGCTGATTAGGGATTTCTGGCTGAAAACCCCCTCTTACGGCTGCACACGTGTCCCTACAACGATCTATACCATGTACTAAATAACTGATGAATGAATGAAGAACAAGTGGTGAACCTGTATGGCTTACCGAAATAAGACTAGGACAGATGTTTCACTGCCGAAATCCTGTTAGCTGAAGACTCCGTCTCCAACCCAAACTGCTGTGCTGCTATCCAAGAGCTCCCAAAATAATCATAATCAAAAGTGAAGTCTCGTCTCGCTTTATCCTCTATTTATTAAAGTTCAACTGCGCAAAACCTAATCTTTGACCTAATTAGGTCACTTTATCTTCTAATTTGCCGTTGACTTGCATGCATGCGGATTGAGACTTAAAGAGTGCATGCATCATTAAATAATGTTTGGATGGCATACATGAAGGTGGCCTTTGGCCCTGGTGGCCCTTCTTGACCAAATGATGATGCCCTAGATCTTCTATGGATTGCATCAGTCCTCAGCTGATTCCCTAGCTGTCAGTAACCGCTCGAACCCACAATAATCACATAGGTTAGCGGTTTTGGGCCTTAAGGCCTAACTGGAAGAGGACATTAAAGCTTGGCAGTGTACTACAGTGACTTCCAAGGAACCTTTCTCACAATATTATTGTCAATCTTTATGGAATGGTAAAATCATGCCATTTGCATACAGCAACATATTAAAGAGATCCACTCATGACAGAAAATTGAGGACAATAATCAAAACACATAATAGAGTTTAATTATTGTTCATAAAGCCACAAACCCTATCGAACAATATGCAGTTGTTTGACATAAAGCCTTGCATGACAGAAAATTGAGGACAATAATCAAAACACATAATAGAGTTTAATTATTGTTCAAAAAGCCACAAACCCTATCGAACAATATGCGGTTGTTTGACATAGAGCCTTGTTTGTTATCCTGTACAATTATGATCAACATCAAAGATTTTCACAATATGAGAACTTGAGATGCCCCAAAAAGGAGAAGCAACTCAATTTGTAGTTTTCTTAACATAAACTCACTTTTCAAATCAAAGACCAAACTCTTAAAAAAGATAGAATATGGAGATATGCAATCTGACTTCATAAGGGCGAGAACATTTGAAATGTAATCCAAAACAATACACACCTTTAGAAATAAGTTTTTGCTGTCTCCACCTTCAAGTTGCCATTGTGTTTCACCTAAACAGAACAAATCACAACCAATATTTAATATACATAACAACAGCTAACCTTCAAAGCACATTATGAATTTTGTGTATAGCATCAGAATCCTCCTTACATGTTCTTCAACTGTCAGAACAACTAGGTGTTCATAGCTCTCAAAGGCAATTCCAAGCTCCTGCATTACATTAAAGCAAACATCAGACTCGCCATCTAACTTCAAGTTAGTAGAGATTTTCCAAGTTTACCTCAAAGAGTAACTACTAACAGGTTTAAAATTCAAACTGCTACAAATAATCTAGTTGTTGATAGTAATACAACTCTTTCCCCTTTGAAATGATACAATATACCAATCCCATTCTAAAATCATAACAATGCTCATGTGCATGCACAGAGTCAATGACAAATCCTGGGGAGTTGACAACTTTACAATCAGACAGTGGTAATGCACAGAGCTTGGCAGTCTACTACAGTGACTTCCAAGGAACCTTTCTCACGATATTATTGCCAATCTTTATGGAATGGTAAAATCATGCCATCAGGGATTGCATACAGCAAAATATTAAAGAGATCCACTCGTGACAGAAAATTGAGGACAATAGTCAAAACACATAATAGAGTTTTATTGTTGTTCATAAAGCCACAAACCCTATGGAACAATATGCGGTTGCTTGACAAAAAGTTTTAAGAGTAGGATTCCTAAAATGATAAATTTAATGAAGACCAACCAAGACAAATAGGACAATAATAATATAACGAATGACAGAAAATTGAGGATGCTAATCAAAGCATGTAATAGAGTTTTATTATTGTCCACAAGGCCACAAAACCTATGGAACCAAATGTGGTTGCTTTACTAGAAACATTTGCAACCAGGATTCCTTAAATAATAAATTTAATGAATACGACCAAGGCAGAATGGATGAAGATAATCAGATAAAGAATGATAATAGTAGGGATTTTCTTTACTTTCCTTGCCCTTGAATCTTCCTCACACCTCAGAAACTTTTCTTTGTTTAGATTTGTGCAAAGCTTGAGAACTTTCATTTCATTTAAAACTACAGTTTGCCTCTCCCTTATATGTTGGGTGGGGACCGCACTTACAAAGATGTTCTATGATTTTCACATCTCCTGAATTGTATCTTAGAGTTGTAGATCTGGAGGAACTCCTACATCAGATCGTTAAACATGATAAGGTCCATGCTAATCTGAAAAGACGGATACAAGCCCAAGATAAACTTCCAAGGTAACTGCCAAATCAAGATAACTTTACAATGGAATTTAAATTCAGCTAGACGTGCAAATGATGAAGTTCACTACCCAGGTCGCAAAACGAGGTAATAAAATCAAAGCCCTTAAAAGCCAACTAAGACAGCCATTTACAGTACCAAGCAATACAGTTTTTGGTAAATTACAAATTTACAACGGAGAATAAAATCAATGAGGATATAGTTGGAAGGATACTCCAAGTTCCATGCCTCCCTGCGTTTGAAGAGGCCAATGGTCTGAACCTTGAACCTAGGTAGGGCCCATTGCCTTTTAGAACTAGCAATGAGATCCAGATGCCAAACTGGGGTCAAAATTTCCATTGCGGTATAGGACTGAGCAGCTTTCAAGAGATTGATGACCAAAATTTATAGTAGCTCGTGGTCTATAGTCATTCCGTATCAATATCAAATATACACATTCATATTTATCTTTTTCTGAAAACAACTGCAGTCACTAGACAATAATAATGATGATGATGCGAATGATACTGTAAGGGTTTATAAGATATTTTCAGCTATAGATATACAGGTAAACTAGATGCATTGGTTTCAGATTGTGAAGGAATCCACAAGATTCCTAGAGCCCATTTTTCAATGAAACAAAATGTAGCCAAGATTTTATATTACATTAAAAGGCCTTATACCCAAATAAACCTTGAATTCATTCGCAAGATAACAGAAGAAATTACAGCGAAATATCTGCCTTCACACAACCAAAACCCCTATTCAGTGCCAATATATACATGTACGGCTTCCTAACAAACAATCAAAATAGGAATGGGCTGAAAGAACCTGTAAACAAGCTAGCAACTGTTCCTTGGTATATCCCATAGTGGCCAAGAGAAATGTGTCGGACTTTGATCAGCTGAAATATATGACAGCTGAAGAAGAACGATTTAAAGTTGAGCAGAGGCTGTTGCGATTATTAACACCGTTTGAAATGCAGCCTGCAGGTGAAGACATCGTGGCGTTTGGGAATGCAGACTGCAGGTGAAGACATCGTGACTGATGGCGACATCACGTACAACACAACGCATTATGAAGGTGAAGAAGTCGTGACTGATGGCGACATCACGGAAAACGGCCCCGGAATCAAATTTCAAAGGACAGGACAGGACAGCTGAATCAAATTGCATTTAATCAAATTTCACAGGACACATGACAGCGTCACGTTTTTTTCCTTATATTTTTTTATATAAATTTATTTTTTTTATTCGGTTAATTGAGATCATCATTTTTCACAGTTACTAGATAACAAAATATAATAAACTAATCAAATAATTATATTATTAAATGTTAGAAATTGTTGAAGTTATTTCAATTTATAAAATTTAATAACTAAAATAACAAAATTTTATAAAAACTTTTGAAAAAATATTTATAAAAAAATACAAGTAAAAAAACATTTATAAAACAAGACCCACCAGGTGGCAATGTACCTGCTTAATTGGTAATAAGTTTCAGATAACTGCTAATAAGTTTTTTATATTTGAACACTAGATGTATAGATAATATACAAACACTATATTCATAGATAAAAGGGTCCAAAATAGAGCAATGTTCTTGATCAAATGTGCATGCTATGGCAAAGCAATGTTCTTGATCAAAAGTACATGCGATGGCAAAGCACACTAGATGCATAGAGAAACAAAATAGAGCAATGTTCTTGATCAAATGTACATGCTATGGCAAAGCAATGTTCGTATTAATTTTTTATTTTATGAGTTACATGAATTGTTTTATTACTTTTTATTTTTGGTAACCTTAAGTTACTATAGGAAACAACATCTCCCCTGCACTGGGTTGTAAAGCACCTAGCTCTTCTCAGTGGAAAAACATAATGCATAAACATATCAACTATAATGCACTTGTATCTCTAAAAGCTAACTCAAATAGTAATGAGCTTAACATAACATCTCTTCCTAAGTTGAGAAGTCATAAATTTGATTCTCTTAATCTTCTCAAAATTAAACTCCAGAATAAAAGTATACCAATTACCCATATAAATACAACATAAAACCTGATTACAATCTTTCAAATTCTATCAATTCTTATCCATAACAGACAGGAGAGTAAACTCACCTTCCCCTACAAGTGGTAAGGTTGTCATTCCAAATACTTTTGGTTTATGCCGGCATTTGGAATAATGGTCCTTTAACAAACAAAAAATATACCATGTATAAGCCATATAATAGAATGGTGCATTGAATAAATGCACAACCATTTTTATTCTAAGCAATTCTTAAAATCATAATTCATACTTTCATTATTTTCGCATATGAATTTTGTCCCCGTGCATGATAAGCATTCGTCAAAACTTAGCAGGTCAACAAGATCAAGGTTGACAAAACAGACTTGTAGACTATCCAACAGAATCTGAGGCGTCGTTACAAGCACCTGAAAAAACAACACATTATGTTAATGTAATGCTTTCAAAGATACAAGGCCCTGAAGAACAAAACTATAATCCAATGTGCAAAGGCAATTGAGACTCCAATCTTTAGAAAAGCTACATCTGACCGTCAAACAAGGGCACAATAATAATATTTATATACGACACAGAACATGAATTGAACAAGTGAGAGCAAACGAGAAGATTGAGGCCAAATAAACTTCATTATAGATAGCTTAATGAACTTCTATCTGCACGTCTATTAAGATAATAGATAGCATACACTGTGAGACAACACTGGTGAGATATATATGTGTGGGGTTTCCTATATATATTATATACCTATGTTGCATGGGGACCCGTCCCCCCTAAAATTTCACCCGTTCCCTACGTTCCGGGGACTTGGGAACTCCTCGGAAACGTCCCCAAATGGCCGGGGACTCCATTGGGGACTCGGGGACTTTTTTGCCGTCCCCTAAACGTACCCCAAAAAATCGGGGACTTTTCGGGGACTTCACCGAAGTCCCTCGACCAATGGGGACTCCCACGCGTCCCCTTTTTGGCACATTAAAAAAATTATAAAATTATTAAAAAAAAAATTAAAATATTAAAATTTACAAATTAAAACCTAACATAAAATTTAAAAAGTAAAACCTATAGGTGAAGGGGACCCACCAGTTAGGGAGATATTCCACAGCTCAATGATTTCCAGATATCTGTAACCAGGAGGGCGCATTCACACATACAACAGTCAGTAATACAAGGGGAGGGGCGCACCACATATTTGCAGACAATATACTTTCCTGAGGGGCGCAATTGCATCTATTCCATTATTGTTATTAAATAGAGTTGAAAGAACTGTCATCTCCACAACTATGCAAGCAAAGGGAGGATGTTGGGTATCATTACTTATTCTTTATTATTACTGCTCCAAAACTAAGAAGGACACTGATATCTCTTATTGATGACTGATATTTGGAGATCATATTTATCTGTACTAGCTGAGTCAATACTCAGTGGGTTATGGCATCACATTGAAGGACACAGATTGGATTGGTGTGGTTTGGGGAGTCATTCCTTCACTGCTGAATATATATATATGAACTTATCCTTCATATTTGACTTTCTACTTCATTTTGGGAGTGATATATATAGCTGCTACAACAAACAGTGATCTGCAAATTAGATTTGACACCTACAGGATCTAATCCATGCTGTGATATTTCTGTTGGGCCAATTTCCATGTGATTATCTATTCCTCTCTACATTCAACAAGGGAGTCTGCTACAGCTCCATAACGACTTGTAAGTTGTTGTTATTTACAGGCCAAAAATTTGTAGCTAAATCTGATTTCTCGAAAGTGTTGTGTTGGTTATATATGGTTTGTTCCTTAATGATTTCACTGTACAGTGTATACATTAGAAATGGCTGTTTGTGAGTAGTATGGGAATTTCCTTATAATTCTGAGTATTCAAAAAACCCCTGCGATATGTTAAATGAACTCAACTTGAAGAATAAACCAAACAAAATTAGACTAAACACCTATAGTACCAGTTACACCAGTATCCAAGGCATTG
>LPNX010038445.1:31660-48248 GCA_001517045.1 Pseudotsuga menziesii | reverse complement strand
TATATATATATATATATATATTATTTTTAAATTTTATATTATATAATTGCCGTCCCCAACCTGCCGTCCCCTGAAAAATTGGGGGTGAGCTCTAGCCGTCCCGGAAACTCGTCCCCGCGTCCCCTGCGTCCCCCCGTCCCCAAGACCAGTGCAACATAGTTATATACATATATTCATAGAGTTAGACGGAATGTCACAAACATACAGGCATCCACATGAAAATTCATTCTACATTTTGAACATCCAATCTTCATTTTCATTTTTCCAAAACTCCAAATCCTCGTAGTTTGCATATAATGAGGTGCAGTAATGAGAATGAACATCATCATGGGAGAAGGTTGGGGTTGGCAGAACAGTTGACAGCAGTGGATTCAAGTTAGCTTTAAATGATATAGGTTAGACCATCCATTTCTAGAGTCCTCCATTGATGCCCTTGATTCCACTAAAAAGTATGTCAATATTTCTGTAATAAAAGTTGATCTAAAAGGGTAATTTGAAAGTCACTTGTCACAAACATACAGGCATCCACATGAATATTCATTTTACATTTTGAACATCCAATCTTCATTTTCATTTTTCCAAAACTCCAAATCCTCGTAGTTTGCATATAATGAGGTGGAGTAATGAAAATGAACATCATCATGGGAGAAGGTTGGCGTTGGCAGAACAGTTGACAGCAGTGGATTCAAGTTAGCTTTAAATGATATAGGTTAGACCATCCATTTCTAGAGTCCTCCATTGATGCCCTTGATTCCACTAAAAAGTACGTCAATATTTCTGTCATAAAAGTTAATCTAAAAAGGTAATTTGAAAGTCACCTTTCTCATGCCAAAGGAGCCCCTAACTCCCAAAATTCAGCTTTGCTTCGACTCTTTATTGCAATTTTAAGACAGCCTTGTCTACACCCAAAAGCATATCAGAATGCAACTACCTTGACCTTGAGAGTTCCTTTGGCACAACTTCGAGTTTTCTCCCTTAAATACATAAGTTGACAGATCATCTTATTTCGAGAGAACCCTGCACTGACCTGCTTTGTATGTGTGGAACATGAGTCTGAAGATATTTTCATTATTGTCCAAGAACTACAATTGTACACAGAAAGAGAGAAGGAGACTGCATGATGCTGAGGAAAGCTGCCTCAAGTTGAAGGAATGTGTAATCCAATGTTTATGATTTTAGTTTATCTAATTCATGTTGTTTTATATATATGTAATTCTAAATAATTTAAATTTAATTTAAGCAGACATGTTAATTTTAATAAGATTTTATAATTTTTTATAAAGGACACTTGTCAACTCTAGGATGAGCACGGAAGGAGTTACACATCCCTCCTCTACTCTCCCCTACTGGGCTGTAGAATGCACCTTCTTCCATGGACTCTTCAGTGCAATCAGCGTCTGAAAATTAATGCCAGGCTACATAGATCAAGGATAACATAGAAATATGTGTAATTTGTCACGAAAAGGAAACTATTAAGCATATGTTATAATTTAAAGTGTCTCAAGCCATCTGGCCCAATTACAATAATTGTCACCCCAAAAATCAATAGTATGGGATTTTTTGCAAAATA
This sequence comes from Pseudotsuga menziesii, assembly GCA_001517045.1. Taxonomy (NCBI): domain Eukaryota; kingdom Viridiplantae; phylum Streptophyta; class Pinopsida; order Pinales; family Pinaceae; genus Pseudotsuga; species Pseudotsuga menziesii. Next base: position 46,678 of record LPNX010038445.1, on the reverse strand, counting down.
CGTAATTTTTACGGTTTTTCTATATATATGTTTTGTCTTTTCAAATTTTGCAATATATGGTAGAAGATTTTGAATAAAAATAAGAGCTAAGTTCCATTCCTTTAGGGCACCGAGAAATCATGATTAGCATTCCTCTCAAGAATTGGCAATCCAATTTTTAATGAATTAGGTAAAAACCAAAATACCCTATGTTGTGTTGGTTTTGACCTGATTAGGGCAAAGAGAGGAGCCAAAGGCCCGACAAGAGACACCCTCCGAGAAAGCATGTCTCACCCCAATTTAACCTTACCTTGGATGTCTCCAACAGTGCAAGACAAGAGAACTAATGATCTTACCACAAAAGCAGAAGAAAAAATAAGAGAGCAACCCTCCCAAGAGTCCTTTCCCTTACACAAGCCCTGCAAGATAATGGAGAAGCCTTCAAACACCAAAAATCACCACATGAAACCTTAGATTACTCAAGAAAAGAGGTGCACACCACTTTTGCTCAACTAGACAAGAAGAAAAGGAGGAACAATCTTATTTGATCCCATGATCGTGTGTTTCAAATGAAGGAGTGTTTTATTTAAATGTGACTTCACTCCATTGGGTCAACCCTACCTAGAATGTCTTAAAATGACTTACAAATAATTTTGTAGGGTTTGTCACCCATAATCCGAGGACTAAACCTCATAAAACATTAAATAATGATAAAAATGAAGTGCTTCAACATGATGAAATGTTGAGCTTTGAAGAAGAACACCATGCCACATCAAACCCCAACATTGTGTTTTTTTCCTTAACGCCCTTCTCCTTTAGGTGGTACAACCTCTTAAATCTTGCAAAGAAGGTGGATGACCAAGAGTAAGGAGTAGTACAAAGAAAATTAGGTCAAAGGGGGTATCCATAAAGTGTGTTAGGTGGGTATGACAACCCTTACACGCCAAATAACCTTCTATATATCATAAACATATGTGTGGCTAAGAGCACCTAAGCCATGTGTCCTAATGGAGTCATCCAATATCTGATCCGACATCACGATATGGAACCAGTCCAGAACTGGGGGACTCAACCTTGAGTTGACTGATCATTCTGTTGAATCATGACATCTAGTCCAGGACCAGGATGTGGAAAGAGTCTAGCACTGGGCACTTTACCTAGAGCTGAGTGGCAATTCTGTTGAATGGAGGCACCTGGTTAGTTACCATGAAATTCCCTAGTCTGGGACTAGGGACTCAGCCCAGGGATGACGGCCATTCTCCGCGAGAATGGAGGCGCTTGGTCTGTTACCAAGTATTTGACCTAGTGTCAAATTATGTAGCCTATGGCTGAGGCACCCGGTCTGTTACCAAGAAGACACTATAAGCCCTAGACCGAGTCTAGGCATGTGCGACACTCTGACCCTCGATCAATGGGCTTTGTGATCTTCTCCAAGGCTTAGCTACCCTTGGTTAAGACACCTCAATACCCAATCTTTGGCGTCAAAGAGAATGTGAGATAAAAGCATTAGTAATTATCTCTATTTATGATGATGTACTTTATGTGGTGATGAAAGACCACCTTAACCACTCGTATTGACCACAGGGCTCTTGAAGTAGGCTAAAGCAAAAGTAAAAAATACATAAAGACCCTTAGTACCAATAAGGTATAAAAGTGAAATTGTACAAAGACCTTTAGTACCACTACAGGCAAAAGTCAATTTAGAAAAAAATAAAATAATAATATTTTGTTCTTTCTAATTTTGGTCAACTCACATGTGACTCAAAGGATATAAAAGAAGATCAATCCATTTCATAATTCATTATTACACACACTCTTGCTCTCACAGGTGAAGTTGCTCCAACTGAAGATTTTACACTGTACAAGTTAATGAAGAAAAGGAAGTCTGATGTGATGCCCTAGCATGGATGAGTATAGCGAGGGCATTCACAATTATTTTCTCATAAACCATAAGCTAGGGTTTTCAGAAGCTGCAAGTTTTAGCTAGGGTTTTTACCCTAATCCACTTCTTCAGATCCAGGCAGCAGCAAAACTCTACGGGAAGCCTTCTCCTCTCTTACCGAGCAGATCTGAGGTTTACGGGCAGCCTCATCTCTTCTTGGGCTGCCCCTCTCTTCTTCCGAGAAGCCTTAGTGAGGACTCGGCCCTCTCCCTCACCCTCAGGTAGCCCTTAGCAAGCATACCCATGAGGGGTTTAGCCTACGGCTAATCCTCGGGTCGCCTTAGCAGGCAAACAAATGAGGGCTTAACCTGCGGCCAAACACTCGGGTAGCCTAGCAGGCAGCCTTGTGAGGGTTTGTGCCTGCAGCTAGCCCTCAGCAACCTGTTGGCATGCCTATAAGGGCATCCGGCTAGCAGGGCCACAGACCTGCCCAACAGGTTCCGGGCAGCAAGCTAGCAACCAACAGACCTGCCCAGCAAGTTCCGGGCAGCAAGCCAGCAACCCACAGACCTACCCAGCAAGTTCCGGGTAGCAAAACAAGGCAGTGGGCATCAAATACAGGAAGCACGGGCATCCGGCTAGCAGGGCAACAGACCGACAACCCACAGACCTACCCAACAGGTTCCGGGCAGCAAGCCGACAGCCCACAGACCTGCCCAACAGGTTCCGGGCAGCAAAACGACAGCCCACAAACCTGCCCAGCATGTTTCGGGCAGCAAAACAAGGCAGTCGACAGCAAATACAGGGAAGCAAGGAGCAGGTACAGGGATGCAAGTACAGGACAAAAGGTACCGGCAACAAATCTGGGCAGCCTGCTAATTTTGGGTAGGAGAGAGAAAGTTAGGGCAGAAAGCCCTAACTTGGTAAAAAGCCAATTTGGCATTTTTTTGTGGAAAATTTGATCTTCTGTATAATTGTGGTACAAACCCAGTTAAGGTTTGTATAATTGTGATCTTCTGTATAATATTATAATGTATGAATCCCTCAAGTCAAAGTCAAAAGAGTCTTGTACTCTCAAAAAGCAAGTTGTTGATGAATTAAATGCAAAGGAAAATAGCATGGCAGATACTCCCCATCGCAAAAGCCAAGTTCCCTTGTCCTAGGTTATCTAAAATTAATCTAAAGAAAAAGGTGCTAAACCAATGAAAGGGCTAAGCAAAAACAGCAAATCGAAAAGGCATCGAAGTCAAAGAAATAAAAAATAAATAAATAAAAAGGGATCGAAATATGAAGGCACGAGGATGCTTGACGCATGACAGCACCACCTAAGCACACATAGAAGAAAAATAGAAAAGAATCCTAACTCTTGAAAGTTAGGGATAATTCTAAGCTACATGAATCTAATTCTAAGCTACATGAATCTGTAAGCTTTCGAAAAGGAAATGCAACTACCGAAATATTACCTCAATGTAAGCAAAGCATTCACAACATTGAAGTCAACCAGAAACCCGAGGAGAGACATGATGTGATGGATGGCTAAATCACCACTTCCATGAAAGACCAACATACAACCATATATATTATTTGGAAACAATCAAAGTCGAGAAAACATGGGATCTTTGAGAAGTCCACGGGATAAAAATGTATGGCAATCTGACAACCAAACCCTTCATCATCCATAACGGCCATCAGTAGCACATATATGAATCAACCATGGAATATATCTTGTACTAAATTGGACTAGTCAAATAATGAGTTTTAAAGATTATAGAAACCAAAGATTCTAGAGCTCTCTTATGCTCTCCTTAACTATGATTTCCCGTCCAACCCACCCATTCCGGATCATCACACGGGTTTGCATTTTCTGAATAAAGAATCCTTACTTTGGTTGGTAACCAAAGACAAGGCAAATTTTTTTATGTTAATAAAATGCTTAGGTGGTTACATTGGATTTTTTATTACACTTAACCCTTTTTATATCATTTACAATTGCTTAGGTGGTTACATTGGATTTTTAAAAGAGAGCATTTACTTTCCTCATTTTTGTTTTGTACTTAGCTATAATAAAAAAATTCTTTCATTAATTAGCTACATTTATTTCGTTTAAATAAATCAACTTAATGGTTCATTTGGATTTTATATAAAGTATCCTTACTTTGGCTGGTAACCAAAGACAAGGCAATTTTTTTTATGTTAATAAAATGCTTAGGTGGTTACATTGGATTTCTGATTACACTTAACCCTTTTTATATCATTTGCAATGCTTAGGTGGTTACATTGGATTTTTAAAAGAGAGCATTTACTTTCCTCATTTTTGTTTTGCACTTAGCTATAATAAAAAAATTCTTTCATTAATTAGCTACATTTATTTTGTTTAAATAAATCAACTTAATGGTTCATTTGGATTTTACATAAAGCTTGTGCTACTAAGGTTTTCTTGTCAAGTTGAGATGTTTTTACAGGGCATATAACCCAGAGACTCTGAAGTTCTCACATCCTCTTCTTTGATCGGAAGATTAGTCATAGCATGTGTCCCTAGATGGAGCCAGATGTTACCTACTAATTCATACTTAGTCGGTTTTATCAAGTGAGCCTGGTCAACCAAACAAAGATGATTTGTTCGTACTTCAGAAGACCTTCAAACTTACTTCTGGGAAGTGTTTTTTTTATCTACCACATGTTCATACCCCCTTGGGGGAGATGTAATAAAATGTTCTAGCATGGTAGTGTCTGTAAAAGACTCGGTCTCCTAGACTCATTTATCAATCTGATCAGCACATAGTGTTTTTTCCCTTGGTTATTATTGCTTGTTGAATAAACGACTGATAATTTCTCAGTTTTTCACTCAATACCTCCAATGTTGGGGTGGTCGAATCATATTTAGGCCTATTGAGGTTATTAGAGTCTGTGTGTCAATGTATAAACATGCCATTATGGTCGAGTCATATGAACATGTGCTAAATCAAATAAGTTTTGTTTTTGTTTTTTTTTTAATTTTTCTACAAAACTTAGGATATTTTTTAACAGTCTAAATGGTAAAATTGGTCTTGGAATAAAAGTGGGGTTAAAATTCAGTTTCAGTCATGGGGGTGCTAATTTTCCAACTCGGAGCACTCAATAAACCCATCAGCCCACTTTTCCTAAGTTTTTCAGTGATTTTTCCTTCACTCAGGTAAACAAATCCCAAAAAATCAAATATTAATTAATTCAATAAGGGAGCAAATCCAAGTTCCTAAATCAGTGGATTCTCAACCAATTTGACTGAAATCAGTTTCTATCGACCTCCCTGATTTTTGTTGGGACTTTCTTTTGATCGAGGCATCGGTTTAAGTCCCTCTCAGCTCCTCTATGAGTTCACTAGGGTTTGGAGCAGTGAAGCACGACTCGGGTAGACCAGCGGGTCTACCCGAGTCGTGCTTCACTGCTCCAAACCCTAGTGAACTCATAGAGGAGCTGAGAGGGACTAAAACTAATGTACTCGCGAGTCTACCCGAGGCGTGCTTCACTGCTCCAAACCCTAGTGAACTCATAGAGGAGCTGAGAGGGACTAAAACTAATGCCTCGATTCAAAGAGAGTCCCAACAAAAATTACTCGCGAGTCTGCCCGAATCAGTGCTGAAAACGAGTGACCAATTGAAACTCGGGGGCAGAGTCGCCAACTCAGCAAAACTCGCCAAAATCAAAAGACTCGTCGGTTACTCGCGGGTTAGTCGCCGGTGACTTGCTCGGACTCGTCAAAAAGCACAAACAGACCCGTAAAAAATGAACGCAGCCTCCAATTTCGCAGGATTTTCTCTAAGCAGAAAGTCGGGTTCTATCCCCGTCCATACCTATCAAGTAATCGGCCCCCCACTCACATCTTTCCCTAAGCGAGTGTTTCAAACGGAACAAAGGGAGCAAAGCGTAGGTTTGGCTAAACGAAAGGAACAATGTTGTTTCAGCTGCGGAATGTCGAGTTCCTCCTATTTCGTGTTAAAGCGATACACCCAAGCATAAAGATTTATCATTTGTTTAGCGTAGTGCTCATAGTTGTAAATTGTAATATTAGGTTAAATATGGATGCTTATAATTGTAATTTTTTTTTGTTTTCTTACATAACATATTATATAGGATTATTTTATATAACATATTATTATATCATAATTTATAATTGTAATCTTCATGTTAATATAATTCAAATTAAAGTTAGTTTGTCATTAAAGTTATTCCACATTTGATGAAAAAACTTATTTTTTAAATTAAAATAAAAAATCATTCTAAATGTGTTTTAATGTAAACCTTTAATATAAATGTGTTTTAATGTGAACCCTTTAATTGAAAAAAATTGTAAATGTGTTTTATGTAAATCCTTAGTATATATTCCAAAATCAAAATTCCTTTGTTAAACTTTTTTAATGTGTGTAAAGTCTACCATATTTTGACGTTTTTTTCTATTTGCCGAGTCTTGCCGAGTCTGTCCCGAATCTTCCCGAGTCGACGAGTCAGATACCGGCCAAGTCTTTACTGAGTATGAGTCGTGCAACATTGGTTTGGAGGGCGTCTCTCTCCCTCATGGGGTGAATTGTGTTGTGTAGTCCATTCAGGATGAGATGGGTGGGTCGATAGGTGGTGTGGTGGCGTCTCAGGTGAGAGGTGGGACACCCAAACTGCCTAATTCACTTTAAATCTCACCCAATTCACTGCAAATAATCTTCCAACTCCTCTCCCAGTCAGGATTTGCACCCGCTTTGGGCCTGTGGGCCTGTGTTTGGCATAAATTGAGGTTGGCATTCCCTTCTTGAAGTTAGTTTAAGTTGGAGAGAATAGGCTTGCTATTGTAATACTGTTGTAATCTTTTCATTGCGGGAATAAAGAAACTTTGGAGGCTAAATGATGATGTTCTCATGTGTGTGGAATAAGCATTATCTTGCAGTTATTGATGTTGCCGGTTTTCCTCTCTATTTCTGCATCTGAACCTTGTCAGGCTTCAATGATTCAGCTGAATCAATGGGAGTGTAGTTGGGCAAGTAAGATTACTTGTTTTTTCTGTATCTTATAGCATAAGTGTTTGAAGATCTAGATTATACATGTTTATTAAGCTTATTTGCATGTAATTCTTGTCTCTTTTCATATATATATATATATATATCCAGATCTCATAAGGTTTTGTGCAAGGTTGTGTGTTTAGCTTTCAAGTGGCAAGGATTGGACGCGGTGGGGTTCTAGTTTGACTCCACTATACATCCGACCTTTTTGTGGAGCCATAGCCCCTTTGCATTCTACTAACAAATTTCCCTTGCAGATCTATCCAGCAACAGGCCTTCCCCCTTCTCTTCCTCCATTTTATTAAAATCAATCTTCCAGTTACTTGTTTGTCCTCTTATGATCAGATCTACTTCTAAAAATTGCTTATACATTGTTAGATCTAGTTAGTAAGAGTTTTGTAACTTAGATCTGAAATTTCATAAAAAAATATCATATTTTAAAGATAGATCTAGGTGAAGAAATTCCTTTTTGCAAGTAGCTAAATCGTAGATCTAAAGCTTGCTCATAAGGTAGTTTCTTCTTTTTGTTCGTTCTTTAAAGAAAGTGCACATCATATTGGTTGCCCAAAAGCCAAGCCAAGATCCCAAGGAAAGATTTTTCTTCCTTTTTTCAAAACTAAATTGTTCATTTTCAACAATTTTTAACTTAGTCTCTTTTTCGGTAATTAGTGTGGGCACATTTGATTTTAATAGCTTGCTGGCTTCTAACAAATTTAAGAAAAAGGAGAAGGAAGTAAAGTTTCCTTTAATATTCAACTAGGGCTAAATAGTGCACGCAAAATATCAACTGATAACCACACATGAATATCTTTTCCAGTATCCGGCGGAATATAAAACTGAGAAATAAATCACAACATCACATCACGATATTGACACTATTATTTTCGGTAAGGAAACCCCTAAAAAAACCCAAGATGGGAAAACCGGTGTAACAGTCAGAGATAGATTTTATTATGAGAAAATATGGAACTTTTACAATCACTGCAAATTCACCCAAACCTGGCGAATGCAGTACCTGGCAGAATCACTGGGCAAATCCCAGCTAAACCTCAACACCCTCATGTGTGAGTGTGCGGCCCAGTTGTACGAAGCTCGATGATCCTGTTGCTCGCTCCTCAATCTTCTCGGCTAAATCCTCTATCTGGCTTTCTCTCCTTGTCCGTATCCTGTCTCTGTCAAAATACAAGTCTCTGTGTTCTTTCCACTAATTGATCTCTCTTTTATAACTTCAGGTAAAACGAAAACCCTAATTTCACTTTAACTTTAACTAGTGGTTCACTAAAGTTATATTAGATCACTTTAATTTATCTTCCAAAGTAAACTTAGGAGAAACAAATAAAATACAACTGGTTTCCTATTCTAAGTCTTTTGCATCCAAGAACACATGCATGCAAGAAGACCTTCCTTGTTGCTACTAGTTCTACAAAGGAGACTGCCCGTGTTCCGACTCTTGGGCAAAACAAAGCTTCCTGGAGGCTTCCCCCACTGCTGTGCTTCCTCATTAGGCTTGTTGTAAGTCTTTGGATCCCAGATAACAAAGACCAAAGTGCAATTAGTTTGTTGATATTGTAACCTTTAATAATAAAGAATCACTTCCAGTAGGCTCTTTCGAGCCCACTCCCCATCCCCTGTTGGGATGATCGACGTTTGTTTCACTTTTTTGCACTTTTTCCCCTTTTTTGCTCTAGCTTATTCTTGTCATGCAGGATTGTATACTTTGATCATATTTCGCATTATTTCATATTTTGAAATCAAAGTAATACTAATACTTACCCCACGAATCCCCGATTGAACCGAAAGCTGAAAGAGGATCGCATTAGGATTTATTAACCTGTGGTGTGTGTTTTTGCTTCTATTTTCATTGTTACTTTTCACAAATGTTCAATCATGTTGGACAGTTGAATCACATACAGAATAGATTGGTGATGATGGAAAGGAATAATGGACCGAGGAACTTTCAGCCCAAGCAAAATCAGATGTATCAGAAGAAAACCCCTCTTCAAGAACCTAGGATCCCAAACCAGTTAGACTGAGCTAACATGGTAGAGGAAGTGATTCAATGGTGTAGACCCTGTGAACAATTCCACCATGAGAGTACTTGTTATGTTGCAAATCAAGTCATGGAACATGGACTTCCCGATATCAGTGGTCAAGAAACAACTTCAAGCTATCCTCGTCATGTATACATTGGCCAAACCTACCCTTTGTCTAACCAGCATTTGCAGCAGGCCATAGATTACAGTCATGAGAAGGACCTCCTTTCCCACTTCTATGGTGAAATGCCTACTCCAGAAAAGGTTAAGGAAATGAGGGAGGCTAGATTCAAGGGTGCAGTTTATTGAAAGAAGGAGAAGTCTTCACCAGCTAAACAATACAAACCTAAGGTAACAACTCCTCCTTTTCCAAATCCCCTGTTGTCCCAGAATCAAAGATTTACATGGGAAAATGGTTGAATGATGTTAAGGTCTCTGCTAATGCAACTGATGTCCTTCAAATTCTTGGTCAAAAAGAAAAGTTGTTAAAAGCCTTAGAGGATAGTCAGAATAAAACTCATGATGTTGTCGAAAAGGATCCTCTCCCTAGTAATAATGCTATATTTGAAGATCCGAGAAGAGAAGACCACCTGCCTTTTTATGTCTCTCTTTTGGTTGATAATCTTCTCCTTCATAATTGCATGTTAGATTCAGGTGCTTCATCAAATGTCATAACAGGAAAAGTAATGGAACAGCTAAATCTAAGGATCACGCGACCCTACCACAATGTTTGTGCAATGGATACAAGAGAAGTTGATGTGCAATGGATGCAAGAGATGTTGTATTGAGAACTTACGCCCCTAGTGTTAAAAAAGGTGCGTTAGATACAGCAGCTGCCATGGGAGCTTTCACAGGAGCAAATTATGATTCAGTGTCACAACTAACTAAAGATCTCCTGAACAAGGAACAAGAACTACAAAAAACCAAAGAGGATCTAGAAGCAGTTGATGCACGTCATCAAAAGGAGACTCAACTCCTCAAACAAGAGCACAAAGACAAGCAAGAACAATTGCAGAAGAAGATTGATCATCTCAAGCATCAGCTTGAGAAATCAGAGCTCCTTAATCAGATACAGGCTAATCAGAATGCTACCCTCGACCAACAACTCAAGGAATTACAACCATCTTCAGTTGCCTCATCATTTTCCACATTAACAGCTGAAGAATTCAAATTGTTGGCTTGTAGGGTCAATGATCAATATTATCAGTCTATGATCCATATCCCACATCTTGAGGGAAAAAGTACACCTTGAACAGGCCAAATATCAAGATATCGATTTCTTGATGGACTTAGATGCCAAGTGGCGTTCTGCCCTTGGCCAATCTTAAATTGTTTGATTTTGTAATCCCATACATTGGGAATTTTCCTCTTTTGTAAGAGTTTGTAATATTATTTAAACAAAAAGTTTTCCCAAGTAAAGGGGGGGATTTTTTAGAGATTAAGCCTAGGAGCACATCGAAGGACAAACTTCCAAGTTACATTACATGCAAGTTTGTGATTTTGTACTAGGTAATTTTTCACAAGTTAATAAAATTGAAGTCATTTCATGCTTTGTTTCATGGTTGTTCAATAAATGTTTTTAATGAACTACAGTCATTCTTCTATTTTTATGGCTTGCTAATTATCAATGGTGTCTGTTACTGTGTTGATCCATGTCCTAATTTTTCATTACAAGGTTGACGTGTTGCATGTATATCAAACGAATGTCATTGTTTTATTTATGTGATCTATTTTACTGCTGATGACTAGTAAATAATGTAACACCGCGGTTTTGACACCGTTGCATTAAGATGTATATGATGTATATATTGTAAATAATCATGGTGTGAAGCTAAAGGCCAAGGCCCCACCATTGATTGGTTATGCTATGTTTCGGGTTGAAATTGCCACCGATGGTATATCAAGTTTTGTCATCATGTAAATATGCATCTTAAATTAAAATGAGCCTCAACCAGCTACGTTCGCGGCAACTAAATTGAGAAGGTGCATGATTTTCACAAGGATAAGGGGGTGATGTCAAACCTTGGGCAATGGGGGAAAAAGCCATCTGTCACCTTCCCTTGTCTTACGCAACTACCACCATTAAAAACTGCTACTGTTAGTTGGGGCAGTTATGGCTGGGAGTGGAGTGTGGCAAGACTGTCAGTCCTTGCCCACACACACACTCCACTAGCGGATTGAACCTCACGATGGCAAGCAAAAACCACCGCCATCACTCCAGTGGACGCTTCAATCTCTCTCCACGACGATGCTGAAACACTCACGCACTTCCAACTACTACACATCCTTTCCATTGTTTGTTCATCCTCCCGCATAGGCAGAATTGTTCATCTTCACGCAGGGGCGGGATTCGTGTTCATCCTCACGCAGGGGGGGGAATACTTGTTCATTCTCACGCACAAGATTCTTCCTGGTTTCAACTCACGCAGCGAGCTGGGAGTCGTGCTCTTTCATCCACAATTTTCCTGTGAAGGGCCATTCACGTTTTCGGCTGTATGATCTCCTTACAGACTGGTATGGCCGTGTAATTTTCCCGTCATTTCAATGTTGAGATTGGGACTGTTGTTCTTCCCGTGAGTTATGGTTAGCGCCGTTCTCCTTAAGATTCGTTGTGTTGCTGTGGTCTCCCTTACGTTGTGTTGTTGTGGTCTCCCTTACGTTGTGTTTGTTGTGGTCTTCTTTACATTTTGGGGACGGGAGTCTGTTCATTTTCGCGCACAGGCATCTATCCTGTTTGATCTCACGCAGCCAGGAGGGGTGCCGCTTATCGGTTGTCATTCACGTTCTTCCACAGAGTGGAATCTGGTGTGTTTTCCTTCTGTATTTTGGGTTCTAGTGCAAGTTTTCCTCACACACAGGTTGGGGAACTGCATTTTCTTCCCCAGTGTGGGTTGCGTAAGTTTTTCCCTAGTGGCTTCGATTGTGCAGAACGGGTTGTTGTTCCCCACGTCTGTTGGTTGTGTATGCTGTTATGCTTTGGGGCTGCCACAGATTGTTTGGAGTCGTTTTGGCCACGATAGGGCCAAGAACGACTCAGGAGTCGTTTTCCCTTGTTAAGCTGTAATTGCTGATTAATTGCATGCGTGCAATGGTTGGTCTTCGGACTATGTTGGGAGCAGGGATGGGGGCTTGGGTTGCCTTATAAACCTGGTGTGTTTGAAAACCACACAGACAGAGCTAGAGGGATGGCTTTCTCCTCCACAACCCCTGAATAGCACTGGAAGGGAAGACAGGGCCTGAGGGACTGTGTAGCACAGAAGGGACTGATTCCTTGTGTTGGGTGTGTGTGGGTGTCTTAGAAGTCAAGCTAGTTTTGGTGTAGGTGTTCCTAGCTCTATAATGGGCTCACCAGCTTAGCATTTAGCCTTTCTCAGCTCCTTGATGGCCTGATAAACCTGACCATGTTGGCTTGGCTGTCTTGTTGATGGCCTGATAAACCCAACTGTGGTGGCTTGGCTGTGTTTTGTGTATCCTTGGCTATGTGTAAGCCTACTTGTTCCTTATCCCTTAGAGAATAATGCCCGGCTCAGGGGTGGCAACGTTGCTGAGAGATTAAGGAGCACGCTGGACTATTGTTGCATCAGCCCAATATCGGTCATCTCATACTCCGAAGCTAAGTCTCTCTTGCAATGTGCAATGAGACGCTCAGCACCTGTGATGAACAGATCATCAACATACAACAAAAGAATGAGCGAATCCCCCCCAACCACAATGAAGTAAAGGTTGGGATCAGCCTCACTCTTCTGAAATCCCATCGATGTCAGATAATCATCTATCCTGGAGTACCAAGCTCTAGGAGCTTGCTTTAGCCCGTACAAAGCTTTCTTCAACCTGCACACATGAGAATCCCTCCCATGTATCTCGAATCCCTGTGGCTGCTCTAGATATACTTCCTCCTGCAGAAGACCATTGAGAAATGCGGTCTTCACATCCATCTGGTGGATCCTCCAACCCATCTCTACTGCTATAGAAATCACTGCCCTGATAGAAGAATATCGTGCAACTGGAGCAAAAGTCTCATCGTAGTCGACTCCCTCAACCTGTGAGAAACCCCGCGCCACAAATCTAGCCTTGTACTTCTCTACGCTGCCATCCGCAGCATGCTTTACCTTGTAAGGCCATCTGGAAGTCACAACTGACTTCCCCTCCGGTCTCGGTACTATCTCCCATGCATCATTCTCCACGATGGAATGGTACTCTTCCATCATGGCATCTCTCCAAACCAGATGCTGGGAAGCCTCCTCAAAAGTAGATGGCTCAAAGTCACGAAGGCATGCAACAAGAGCCATATCATCCCGGACCACACCAAGCCTCTCAGGCTCCACTACTGCCCTGATCCTCTCCCGGGGTCTACCAACTGCCTCTGCATCCTTCAAGGTCTCCTGAAGCCACTTAGGCTTCCTCTTCCTTGAAGGCTGCTCCTCCTCATCTCAAGAAGTCCCGGTACCAGAATGTCCTAAACCCAGAGGACCAGTAACTGAAGATCCTGTGCCTGCCGATGCTGTCACCTGAGGACTCAAACCTGTACCTGTACCTGAACCTGTCCCAGACACTGTCCCTGAAGTACCAACTGTCTGAATCACCGAACCTGAAGACACTGTACCTGCACCCTGTGATCCAAACCCTCCAGAAACCTGTGGACCTGTAAGCTGTATCGAAGAAGCCTGCACTAACTGAGGTGTGGGGGTTGGTGCCTCCCCCTGCTCTAGCTCTCTGGACTTCCGAAAGGCTCTCTCCTCATCAAACTTTACTTCCCGGCTGACAACAACTTTCCGCGAACAAGGTAAGTAAATCCTATAAGCCTTCGAAGTCTCATCATATCCCACAAAGATGCCTCTCTCTGCAGTGGGATCAAACTTCGTCCTCTTGTCAGAAGGGACGTGAGAGTAAGTGAAAGAGCCAAATATGCGGAAATGGCTCACCTCAGGCTTCTTGCCCGAATACATCTCCTCAGGTGTCTTGCTCCCCACTGCCCTGTGAGGACTCCTGTTCTGCAGATATACTGCAGTACTACATGCCTCAGCCCAAAGAAAGAAAGGTAGCCCCTGATCATGGAGCATCGCCCTAGCTGCTGCCACAATAGACCTGTTCTTCCTTTCAGCTACTCCATTCTGTTCAGGAGTATAAGGAACAGTCAGCTGTCTCTGAATCCCCTCCTGTGTACAGAATGCGCCGAACTCCTTGGAGGTATACTCACCCCCATTGTCCGACCTCAACATCCGGATCTGTCTACCTGTCTGCTTCTCCACAAGGGCTTTGAACCCTTGGAAGACTCTCAATACAAGCTCAGACTTCTTGCTCCTCAAGAAGTAGATCCAGGTCTTCCTGGAGTAATCATCTATGAAGCTGATGTAATACTCGAAGCCTGTCAAAGAACGCGATGACATGGGACCGCAAATATCAGAATGGATCAAATCAAGCACCCCGACAGCTCTAGTGTCATTGCTTGGAAAAGCAGTCTTGGTGTACTTTCCCAAAGCACACCCCCTGCACACATCACTCTGCTCTGTGCTGAACTCGGGTAAACCTGTAACCATACACCTCAACAATCTCAGAGCTGGGTAATGTAAGTGGGCCATCCTCCGATGCCAGAGCTCACAAAGCTCGCTGCTGCTGCTATGTGCCAAAGCACACTGTGGCTGAAATAATAGCTTGTACATCTTTCCACACCTGACCCCGATGTCCATGGCACTGGACATACCTGCAGCCTTGGGATATACCTGTACTCTCCCATCCGAAAAGCACACCCCAAGCCCTCTGTCCTCTATAGTGGAAACTGATACAAGGTTCTTTTTCAGCCCCGGAACATACAACACATCCCGCAGAGTCATGGGACTCATAGACTCCCTCTGAAATGTGAAAGTACCCCTACCAACAGCTCTCACAACGGTGTTGTCCCCAAGGACAACCTCTACATCCCTACCTGACTCTGACAACTCTGAGAACACCTCACGAGCTCCTGTCATGTGGCTCGTGGCTCCACTGTCAATGTACCAAGTAGAAGAGGTGGATGAACCCCCCTCATGTCCTGCCAACAAGGAATGCTCCCTGTCCTGATCCATATCTATGCTGGTGGCTAAGGTGACTCTCTCTCTCTCAT
>LPNX010038445.1:14462-27320 GCA_001517045.1 Pseudotsuga menziesii | reverse complement strand
TAATACTGTTGTAATCTTTTCATTGTTGGAATAAAGAAGCTTTGGAGGTTAAATGGTGTAATGCTCTCATGTGTGTGGAATAAGCATTGTCTTGCGGCTATTGATGTTGCAGGTTTTCCTCTCAATTTCTGTATCTGAACCTTGTCTGGCTTGAATGATTCAGCTAAATCAATAGGAGTGTAGTTGGGCAAGTAAGATTACTTGTTTTTTATGTATCTCATAGCATATGTGTTTGAAGATCTAGATTATACATGTTTAATAAGCTTATTTGCATGTAATTCTTGTCTCTTTTTTTTCATATATATATCCAGATCTCATAAGGTTTTGTGCAAGGTTGTGTGTTTAGCTTTCAGGTGGCAAGGATTGGACGAACTATGGATCTAGTTTGACTCCATTGTACATCCTACATTTTTGTGGAGGCATTGCCCCTCTGCATTCCACTAACAAGTTTCCCTTGCAGATCTATCCAGCAACAAGCATTCCCCCTTCTCTTCCTCCATTCTATTAAAATCAATCTTCCAGTTACTTGCCCGTCCTCTTATCATTAGATCTACTTCTAAAAATTGTTTATACATTGTTAGATCTAGTTCTTAAGAGTCTTGTTGCTTAGATCTGAAATTTCATAAAGAATATCATATTTTAAAGATAGATCTAGGTGAAGGAATTCCTTTTTGCAAGTAACTAAAACGTAGATCTAAAGCTTGCTCATAAGGTAGTTTCTTCTTTTTTTCGTTCTTTAAAGATTTAAATTCTACAAGAAAGTGCACATCATATTGGCTGCCCAAAAGGCAAGCCAAGATCCCAAGGAAAGCTTGCTTTCCTTGGTTCCATTTTGCAAAACTAAATTGTTCCTTTTTAACAATTTTTAACTTAGTCTTTCTTTTTATAATTAGTGTGGTGACCCAAAACACTTTTAAAGTCTCTTTGGGCACATTTGATTTTAATAACTTGCTAGTTTTTAGCAGATTTAACAAAAAGGAGGAGACTGTGCCCGCTTTCCAACTCTTGGGCGAACTGAAGCTTCCCGGAGGCTTCCCCCACTGTTGTGCTTCCTTATTAGGCTTGTTGTAAGGGTTTGGATCCCAGATAACAAGGACCAAAGGGCAGTTAGTTTGCTGATATTGTAACCTTTAATAATAAACAATCACTTCAAGTAGGCTCTTTCAAACCCACTCCCTGTACCCCCTAGGGGGATCAACGTCCGTTTCACTTTTTTGCATTTTTTCTTGTTTTTTGCTCTAGCTTAGTCTTGTCGTGTAGGATTGAACAGCTCTAGCTTAGTCTTGTCGTGTAGGATTGAACAGCTCTGCCAGCCTTCCTTCCAACATCATACAAAATAAAGTACTTCATTTCCTTTTTATATGATAAGTCAACACAAACAATAGTGTAACCGACATAATATACGTAGATAAAATAAATTTTAGATAGGTCAATTAATGAGAAGAAATTTCCTAATGGAAGAATTTATTATATACTTTGATCATATTTGTCATTATTCCATATTTTGAAAACAAAGTAATATCGATACTTACCCCACAAATCCCCGATTAAACCCAAAGGTGAAAGAGGATCGTGGCATGATTAATTAGAAAACCTGTGGTGTGCATTTTTGCTTCTATTTTCATTGTTACTTTTCACAAGCAAACAATAAAATTAACCCCTCCTTGATTTCTCGATTGAGGTCCACTTGGACCCAAAGAGATTCCTGGAGGGTCCACTTTTAACAAGAACACGCTTTTCAAAATTTACAAAAGTTTACAAGACTTCGGTGTGTATGCTCTGCACTTGGCTGCAGTTCGTCTGATCAATCAATCTGCATCAAAAGCAATGCAAGTGACTAGAATAATTAGGATTCACTTTCCCAATTAAGCACCGCAAGCGAAAATCCAACACCTCGACTAAACCGTAAACGATGGAAAAATACCCAAAGGAAGTGGGAACTACTGGACAGTGACCTCGAGGCGTCGATCTCTGTTACATCCTGGCGGGTGTATTAGGAACATAGTCTCAGAGACTCCATCCAGCCCACACATTCCTTGCGGGTAGCCTTAGCGGTTGTTACTTTTGGACATACTACAAGTACCCCCCGGGTATATCTGGAGTGCCCCCCGCCTAATTTAATTCACTCATTTTTTCATGTTAATTTAAACCGTACCAAAATACAATTGCACAACATTCACTCTAGCACTTGCAAGCACTCTTAATTATTTTCGGCTCCATTTAAGGCACTGGTCAACTGTTTATTTCTTTCAATCTATACGTCATTGGGTGTCGTATCCTGCTTATTTGTGATTGTCTCATCATGTTATCTGTTGTTTACAATTGCCAAATCAAAACACCAAAAAAACTTTTTTGATCCCATGATTCTGTGTTACAAATGAAGGAGTGTTTTATTTAAATGTGACTTCACTCCTCTAGGTCAACCCTACCTAAATGTCTTAAAATGACTTAAAATTAATTTTGTAGGGTTGTTCACCCACAATCTGAGGACTAAACCTCACAAAACATAAAATAATGATAAAAATGAAGTGCTCCAACATGATGAAATGTTGAGCTTTAAAGAAGGACATCATGCCCCATCAAACCCCAACATTGTGTTTTTTCCCTTAACGCCCTTCTCCTTTAGGTGGCACAACCTCTTAAATCTTGCAAAGAAGGTGGGCAATTTGTCCTTGATGACTAGGATGACCAAGACAAAGGAGTAGTACAAAGAAAAATAGGTCAAAGGGGGTATCCATAAAGTGTGTTAGTTGGGTATGACAACCCTTACACGCCAAATAACCTTCTATATATCATAAACATAGGTGTGACTAAGAGCCCCTAATCCATGTGTCCTAATGGAGTCATCCCAAGAAGCACTGGAGCACCAACCCAAGATATAAATACCCATCATGATGGGGGGACTTCAGCTCATCAAGGGGTGGTCAATAAAGCCACTAAGCCAATACTCCCTGAAATGAAAACCAAGAAGACCTACCATGACCAGACCAAGGGTCTTGAGACCCACTAGAACAACACTTTTACATAAAATAAGCCCTAACTTGGCCTTTACAATAAAAAAGGCCCTCTTCTTTGGTACATCTGATACGGGAAGGGTAACACAAACCAGTAGTGTCATTAGTATCAAAGAGAAGAACAATCAAATCACTTTGTATAGAACATAATCGTGACCGTAAGATTAGATAATTATACACACTAAGAAAACACACTTCACCTAGACACATTAGACCAAATTGAACTTAACTAACTCTTGAGCATCTAAATATCCAAACAGCCTTTTGGTAATGGATGCTCAACAGGTTGCCAAAGGTGTTGGTTTTTCTCAGCAGCATCGAGAGCCATTCTCTTAGTAGAATGGAGACACTTGGTCTGGGACCAAGGTGTGGACTCAACCTACAGTTGAATGACCATTCTATTGAATGGGGATATCTAGTCTGGGACCACGATATGGAACCAGTCCAGAACTGGGGGACTCAACCTTGAGTTGACTGATCATTCTGTTGAATCATGACATCTAGTCCAGGACCAGGATGTGGAACCAGTCTAGCACTGGGCACTTGGCCTAAAGCTGAGTGGAAATTCGTTTGAATGGAGGCACCTGGTTAGTTACCATGAAATTACCTAGTCCGGGACTAGGGACTCAGCTCGGGGATGAGGGCCATTCTCCGAGAGAATGGAGGTGCTTGATCTATTACCAAGTATTTGACCTAGTGTCAAATTATGCAGCCTATGGCTGAGGCACCTGGTCTCTTACCAGGAAGACACTATTAAGTCCTAGACTGGGTCTAGGCAGGTGCGACACTCTGACCCTCAATCAGTGGGCTTTGTGATCTTCTCCAAGGCTTAGCTACCCTTGGTTAACACACCTCTGTACCCGATATTTGGCGTCACAGAGAGTGTGAGATAAAAGCATTAGTAATTCTCTCTGTTTATGATGATGTACTTTGAGTGGTGATGAAAGACCACCTTAACCACTTGTGTTGTGTTGTCTCTCCCTCATGGGGCGAATTGTGCTGTGTTGTCCATTCAGGATGCGCTGGGTGGGTCGATAGGTGGTGTGGTGGCGCTTCAAGTGAGAGGTGGCACACCCAGACTGCCTAATTCACTTTAGATCTCACCCAGTTCACTGTAGATCATCTTCCATCTCCTCTCCCAGTCAGGATTTGCGCCCGCTTTGGGCCAGTGGGCATGTTTTTGCTATAAATTGAGGTTGCCATTCCCTTCTTGAAGTTAGTTCGAGTTGGAGAGAATAGGCTTGCTATTGTAATACTGTTGTAATCTTTTCATTGTTGGAATAAAGAAGCCTTGGAGGCTAAATGATGATGCTCTCATGTGTGTGGAATAAGCATTGTCTTGCGGCTATTGATGTTGCCGGTTTTCCTCTCAATTTCTGCATTTGAACCTTGCTGGCTTGAAAGATTCAGCTGAATCAATGGGAGTGTAGTTGGGTAAGTAAGATTACTTGTTTTTTCTGTATATCATAACATGTGTGTTTGAAGATCTAGATTATACATGTTTAATAAGCTTATTTGCTTGTAATTCTTGTCTCTTTTTTCATAAATATATATCCACATCTCATAAGGTTTTGTGCAAGGTTGTGTGTTTAGCTTTTAGGTGGCAAGGATTGGACACCTTCTGGTTCTAGTTTGACTCCACTGTACATCCGACATTTTTGTGGAGGCATTGCCCCTCTGCATTCCACTAACAAATTTCCCTTGTAGATCTATCCAGCAACAGGCCTTCCCCCTTTTCTTCCTCCATTTTATTGAAATCAATCTTCCAATTACTTGTTTGTCCTCTTATGATCAGATCTACTTCTAAAAATTGCTTATACATTGTTAGATCTAGTTCCTAAGAGTTTTGTTCCTTAGATCTGCAATTTCATAAAGAATATCATATTTTAAAGATAGATCTAGGTGAAGAAATTCATTTTTGCAAGTAGCTAAATCGTAGATCTAAAGCTTGCTCATAAGGTAGTTTCTTCCTTTTTTCGTTCTTTAAAGATTTAAATTCTGCAAGAAAGTGCACATCATATTGGTTGCCCAAAAGGCAAGCCAAGATCCCAAGGAAAGCTTTCCTTGGTTCTTTTTCAATAATTTTTAACTTAGTCTCTCTTTCGGTAATTAGTGTGATGTCATCATTCCGTTTTTTTTAGGTATTTCTTGTTTTTGGGGTAGCGGGGTCCCTCAAAAGTATCCCGAGTGGGTATCATCATTCCGTTTTTTTAGGTATTTCTTGTTTTTGGGGTAGCAGGGTCCGTCAAAAGTATGCCGAGTGGGTACTCGTTGGATACAGAATTTAATTCCGCATCCAACGAGCTCTCCCAATCGAGATTTGAGTAAAAACATAGGAAGATATGTCAAAAATACAAACAAAAAAGTAGTTTTTTTTCTTTTCTTCCTCCAAAATTATTAAATATTATTTTATTATTTTAACCATTATTTTATTAATTCATTTTAGGAGGCCCATTTTGAGTTGAAATTTCCTCTAATGTATATACGTGTAGGGATTCTTTACAAACAATCAAAATAGGAACGGGCTGAAAGAACCTGTAAACAAGCTAGCAGTTGTTCCTTGGTATATACCACAGTGGCCAAGAGACATGTGTCGGACTTTGATCAGCTGAAATATATGACAGCAAAAGAAGAACGATTTAAAGTTGAACAGAGTCTATTGCGATTACTAATATGTATACTCTTGGTGTTACATCATTTTTACGTCTTTCCATGACCTAGACATTTTTGTGTGCAGTACCCTTGTAGTTCAATAAGTAGAAGGTTCCCCCTCGCCATTTTCTCCCGCTTCCGGTTTACCCGCCTTTCATAGGACCTATTGATCAACTGGAAGGCTTAAGAGGGAAGCATGGAAGGCAAAATTCCCATCACGAATTTCCCAAAGGACATTATATGGAATCCCAAGAACAAGAAGATGAATGTGTGCATTCCCAAACTGTGTTATGTGTGATGTCGTCATATGTCGTCATCAGTTACGATGTCTTAGCCTGCATTCCCAAAGGCCACCATGTCTTCACCTACATTCCCAAACAGTATGTTGTGCATGATGTCGCCATCAATCACGATGTCTTCACCTACATTCCCAAACGATATGGTGTGCATGATGTCGCCATCAATCACGATGTCTTCACCTGTAGCTTGCATTCCCAAGTGCCATTCGTAGTAGCTCCATTTCAATTTATAAGTAACCTTTGTTGCCCTTATATGTGCAAAAACTATAATCTTGGCCAGCACATTCACCTTCTTGTTCTTCAGTCTTGATTCACATTGGCTAATGATGAAATGAGCTCAATTCTAAGTTTTAATTTTTATGATCGTCAGTGTTGTCGTGTATGTTTTAAAGTTACCCGTCAAATACTTTCTAAGATGAAAAAAACGTCTTATAGGACGTCAAACTCCAACACTTTACTGTCGGCCAAGATTATAGTGTTGATGTATATGTAACTTCAGAATGTATTCACTTGTATATTTCATGTATTGTATTTCATTGGTCGTCGATGTTCCTATCGGGAGAATCATTAATGTAATCAAGTGATGTAAAGTCGTAGAGGTTAACCATCCTTGTTGATTAGGGGGCAATGTCCCCACAGTTGTGGGGCACTAAGGTTATTAGACTCTCCTAAAGAAGTCGGCCCTGGTAAGTAATTGTCAAGTCAGAAACTAGTATACATAAAGAGTGAGTTAAAGAGGAAATGCTCCCTCAAGTGAGAGAGAAAACAACTATTGGAGATCATCTTTTTGTCTTTGGGTTTTACTATTGCCATTGGTGCTCATTTTATCTCTAACGAAGTTGCGGGGTTTTCTCCTTTATGGTTTCCCGGAGGAAAATCTTTGAGTCTATTGTCTCTTGTGATTGATTGTTGTGCATGTTATTCTCTCAGATAAGATCCAAAGATCGTATTGCTTAAATGATAAAAATCTAACATGGTATCAGAGCCAACCTGAGAAGAAGACACTGTGCAGCTGCAGAAGTTAGTGGTTCTTACTTTTTTGGTCTCTCTCCACAGATTATCAACAAAAGGAGGCTAGGTTAACTCTCTACTAAAAGGTACATCTTTCTGTCTAAGCGAAATTTGATTCCGGCCATTTTCAGTCACTGCTCCAGGAAATTAAGGCTTTTCACAGAATAGGAATTTTTTAGTTAGCACAGCATAGAATTGCTCTCCTCCTCAAAATCAAAATTTAGAGACCAAGATCGAAATTTTTTGTCGGGTAAATTCCGAGAAAGTCAAACCCTAATTTGACCCCAAACCAGAAAACCCTAAAATACTAAAAATAGTAGTTTTGGTACATTCCCTCTATCTCGCGATTGGAGAAGGCTCAGAAGCCGAAATTTTTACAAGCCAAATAAAAGTTCGTATTGAACACTATGCAAAAATTTCAGCCCTAGATTCGCTATATTCTGGGAGATATGATTCCTTCAAATCAGGGTTCCAGCCTCTCCCAAGATTCACCCCTAAACAAGACACCTAAGGAGAATTATTATATCTTGGGCTACGAAGGTCCAAATGCAATTTCGCAAAATGTTCCAGATAGGGAACAAATTGTACTTTCTGTGGTAAAAGTTTCAGACCTCGAAGGTGAAACAATAACACGTGGAATTCCATACAAGTTCTCTATACTGAATAGCCCTGAAATAAGTCAACTTGGGAAAACTCTCATAAGTCCAAATTGGCGAAACCAATTCTACTCAAACCTGTGATGTTGGAAAGAGGACAAATGAGGCTACCACAGTGCAAAATTTCGAACATAGATGAGCAGTACTTTCGGATATATTGCAGAAACAATATTAGGAAATTTTGCAGAAGAAATTGAAGAAAACTAGGGCATCAGATATTTCGCAATTCTGATCACAGTTTTGGGAAAATGAGTATGCTGCTCAGCTCGCCTTCAAAACGCACATCTTTCTATCCAATTAGATCAGAAAGATTCCAAGTTTTGAAAATTAGGGTTTCTTTGACAAACCCTAAATCAGCCAGATCCGAAACAAAGACGAATACCTCATCTCGATAAGATCTACTACTCTTCTTCTATTTACATTTGAGGTTCTTATTTCAAAATGACCTATCACACCAGCTTGATGACAAGCTCGGTGATGCTAAAAAATTCTAAGCTTGGAAGTATAAGATTTCACTGGTTCTTGAAGGAAATGAATTGGACACCTACATAAGTGGAGAGGTTCCAGTCCTCGAGGGAGATGAGGCTAAATTCTTACACAAGAAGAACTTGGTCGAGGCCAAGATCATTGGTGATTTAATCAAGGATCACCTTATACCACAAGTGTCTTCCCTAAAGACACCTAAAGAGATGTTTGATTCCTTGGCCACGCTATTTGAAGGGAAGAACATAAATCAAAAGGTGACTTTGAGAAACAAATTAAAGAATGTAAAGATCCAGAATGCAGAGATAATACGGTCATACTTTACAAGGGTTTCTCAAATCAAAGAACAACTTGAAGCAGTGGTTGAAGAAGTAGAGAATGCAGAAATTGTGATAACCACCTTGAATGGCCTCCCAGGTTCATGGGATTCATTCATTCGAGGAATGTGTGCTAAAAGGAAGTGATTACTTTCAGCAACTCTGAGAATAGTGCACACAAGAAGAGGCTCGACTCATAATAAGAGAAAGACAAGATGGGCACAACCGAAGATCAAGCTCTCACAATTCACAGAAAATCCCTCAAGCAATAAGGAATATGAAGGACTCAATTCTTGAAGAACCTCTTATCCATTTTAGCTTTTGGATAAGAAATGGTGTTGTTATGAAAGAAGAAGATGATAAAGCTGAAAGAAAGAGTCTACCCATGAAACAAATAAAAGATAAGTATTCAATTGTCATTTCATGATATTATTTGGTTATGCATTTGTTTATATTCAGTTGATGTGTTATGCATGATAGAATCTTTGCATTAATGACAATATACTACTAATATGTAAGTGATAAGTAAGTTGACCATGGTGCTATACATCCTCTCCATTGCTACTTATCTAGAATGAAACCTCTTTTGAGGACATA
Organism: Pseudotsuga menziesii; assembly: GCA_001517045.1. NCBI lineage: Eukaryota > Viridiplantae > Streptophyta > Pinopsida > Pinales > Pinaceae > Pseudotsuga > Pseudotsuga menziesii. Next base: position 18,291 of record LPNX010038445.1, on the reverse strand, counting down.
TTGGATTAGTGCACAATCTCAATGATGTCATGGTAGAGATGGAAAGCATCTTAAAAGTTTCTGTGAGATATGGATGAATGTTGTATTTGGCTAAAATAGTTTCATGATTATATATTTATACATAAGAATTTTCCATTATGAATATGCCTTAGGAAATGTTTCCAACCATACAACTGATGCATTTTATTTGTGGAAAAGATCACGTACAATCGCCTACAAGAAAAGAAGGATGAGACTTGTTCTGAAGAACAAGCGACGACAGTTCAAGAAATAATCCAAAATGAAGAAAAGTATGACGAGACTCCAAGAGGCCTCGAACACACTCTAGTTATGTGACATTGTTGAGTGACATTATTGATGCAGAACCTTCCAACTATGAAGAAGAATCCAAGAAGAAAGTTTAGGAGAGTGTCAGTTCGAGAAAAATGATGTCTAGGATGCGATATCGAGACCTAAAGGGAAGTCCTAGTATCTTCCATATAGATCTGCAAGATCCATCATGCATTAAATGACAACATCGTGAGATACGAGGCAAATTTAATAGCACGAGGCTTCTCACAGAAAGAAGGCATAGACTACGAAGAGACATTTGCAGCCACCGAAAGTTAAGACACATGACAGGCAAACTCATGTGTGCAAATTAAATAAGGTCTTGTATGAGCTCAGAAGACACCCATGGGATAACACATAAATGCAAAGCTTGGAGATCACCTAGAGTGATGAAGATTTTAACCTTTGCTACAAGGGTTAAGATGAAAGCCTATAGAGGTTGACAAGCTCACAAATGGGTGCAAGAAAAACGTTTTCAAGATAGAAGATCTTGGTATCCAGCGACCCTTGATGGATACATGGAATATCAGTAGCTGAGAAAGCTACTTGTGACTCCAGTACAGAATGTTTCAATACATAGAGTATGAAAGGCAGAGGGAGAATGATGCTCCACTTTGGAGCGAGTCACTGCAGAAGAACCTAAGGTTCGACATGGTACGACAGGATTGATAGCTTGTTGATGGCTCTAGGCTTTACTGAGAGTAAAGCGTATTCCAACCTTTACTTCAAGGTTGAAGGTGGAAGACCAATGATGATCCTGTTATATGTCGATGACTTGTTTCCGACAGAAAAGAGGAACTCATTAAAGTTGCAAAAAGGAGACTTGCTACCGAGTTCAAGGATGAAGGACTTGGATATGATGCACTACCTTCTAGGCATGGAGGTGTGGAAGAATGCGGATGGAATCTCCCTGGGACAAGGGAAGTATGCAATGGAGATCCTGAAAAGATTCAAGATGATGGACTGCGAGGCCATGACCACACCTATGGCATCGAACCTGAAGCTATTGAATGATGCTTCATCAAGGACAATTGATGCCATGATGTATCATCAGATGATAGGGTCGTTGATGTACCTGACAAATACGAGACCAGATATTTGCTTTGCTGTGAACACATTGAGCCAGTTCCTGACAAATGCAAGACAGGTTCACCATATTGCTACAAAGCATATTCTGAGGTACCTGAAGGGTATAGTTGAGTATGGGCTCAAGTATGATACAAATCAGAAGATTAACCTGAAAGGTTATGTGGATTCGGATTGGGCAAGTTGTGACATTGATAGGAAGAGCACTTCGAGGTGTTGCTTATGTATGAGATCATGTGTGATCTCTTGGTTTAGCAGGAAGGAGTCCTGCATCGCACTCAGAACATCCGAGAGAGGAGCAGTGAAGCTCCAATATGTGATCCAGATCGAGATCTCTCGAAAGAGGGATTTCTAGCATAATCGATGAGACAGGTTGTCTAAGCATAAAATCCTAACGAAGCTCGTAGGTGGCTTAAATGTAAACGATCCTATAGGTTGTTCTCGAATGTAATCGGTCATGGCGAAGCTCACAGGTTATCCTTGGATGTAATCAGCCCTGATGTAATTCTATGCTAGAAATGGCCAGAGTGAAGTTTGTTTACTTCAGGGAGAAGCTTGGTGTTCTCCAGATTGAGGTTCCTTCCAAGGGGAAGTGATGAGTCTGTGTACCTTTCTTACAAGGTGATAGGAATGGTTCCTCCTGTGGTCAGATGCAAGTGCAGAGCCCTTCTGACATGGTGGTAGGATTGGTTCCTCCCATAGTCAGATGTAAGTTCAGAACCTTTTCGACATGGTGGCAAGCTAGGTCTCCCATGGTCAGATGTAAGTGTTGAGCCTTTCTGACATGGTGGCAGGATGGGCCTCTCATGGTCAAATGCAAGTGTCGAGCCTTTCCGGCATGGTGGTAGGTCGAGCCTCCCATGGTCAGACGTAAGTGCAGAGCCTTTCCCCGGATGGTAGATGGTGTGTCCTACCATGCCGATGGATGTAAGTGCACAGCCTTTCCCCGAATTGTAGATGGCGTGTCCTACCATGCCAGTGGATGGCGTGTCCGATTGAATATATTCTTCAACTTTGTTTCGGAAATCTAATTTTATGTTCTTTTCTCTTTCCATTCTGTTAGAAAATATTCAATCAATTTATAGTTTTATCAAATATCTGATTATATTTAAGTTATATCTAAATTCTTTGATTTTTCTTTTTCCTTAGTTTTCCTTTTGTGGAGATCCCCTCCGAATTAAATATGACGCAAGCCTTATGCAATCTAGGTGCTAACATTGATACAACTTCGAACTAAATATGAAGCAAGCCTTATGCAATTTAAGTGCTAGCATTGATACAACTTCGAAGCTGCTTCTTGCTATATCAGAAACCAAAGAATTGGTCACTGATATTAATGGGGTGATTTTTAAAAATTAAAATTAAAATTCAACTATTTTTAAGGCTGAAGTATAATACTCAATTAAGACTTTGTCTGAGGGTCTGTCAATTTCAGAAAAGTTCTTTAAGTATGTTGAAAATCTTTGAGTAAAATGATGCAGCTTCTCATCCTTCTCTTTTCTTAACAAACCAAGACATTTCATCATCGATGTGTGTGTCTTTTGGGCTGTGTATTTATTTCTGAAAATCTTTTCGAAGGTGTCCCAATCAGGAATAGAGTTTGCATGCAAACCGAAATACCAGGATGTTGCTGCTCCTTTCAGGGTTTGTGGGAACAATCTACAGACCACATCTTCATAGTCCCCAGCCCTTAGCCCTTCAATTGCTAAATAAAAGCTTTGCAAGTGGTCATCTACAGCAATCCTTTCCTCGGGATCAAACTTAGGCAACAGCTTATCAAAATCTTGAGGTAAGTTATGCAAAGGAGGTGTGAGGTTCAAAGGTGATCTAGCTCTCCAAGCCGGCAGTGGGTTGGGCTGATTCACATTTATACCAACCATGAGCAAGGTGAACGAACAGGATACTGAGTAAGAAACACCGTACTTCAAAGGTAGAACCAAAACCTGTAAGTACTTGGGTTAAGTCAAAAGCTTCCAAATATCTGCTGGTGGGGTAATCTTGGGAAAGTAAGTTTTTACGGCCAACCATGCACTGGCGGCCCTCCTTCTAGCGCCAGAAACTGTCGAAGCCTAGAAATTCGCAGACAACAACAGCGAGGGATTCTCCCCAGTCAACGTTCCCAACTAGCCCATGACTGTTTGGTATAGGGAATCCATCCAGTTTGCGGTTCGGCTACCATAGGTCAAGTAACAAAAAACAAAGGTTTTACCGGTTGCGGCCCGGTCCACCGTGTATTTTTTGTATTTTTGACTTAATGTATGAGATGCAAGTCCCTAATTAACAATGCAGGGTAATAGGGATGCAGGGAGCAGTCACAACGTGATGCGCAGGTTCTTACCTCTCGTCTTAGCACTCACAAGCATCTAAATCACATATGCAGGAATGAAATAAACTAACTATCTATCTATCTATC
>LPNX010038445.1:0-14346 GCA_001517045.1 Pseudotsuga menziesii | reverse complement strand
TATCTATCTATCCCCGGGGAGCCATATTGTAACTTATTTATGAGTAATGTGTATTGTACATGCAATATCAAAAAGAAATGACAGTTAGCTCCATCCAACGGTNTATCTATCTATCCCCGGGGAGCCATATTGTAACTTATTTATGAGTAATGTGTATTGTACATGCAATATCAAAAAGAAATGACAGTTAGCTCCATCCAACGGTCTCCATTGGACAGGCTCCCCTCCCGAGGGAAAGTCTGTCCAGTAACTAAGGATTGCCACAAACTTTCCCTCGGGAGGGGAGCCTATCCAATGGAGACCGTCGGATTTCTCATCCAACGGTGTCCATTGGACAGGCTCCCCTCCCGAGGGAAAGTCTGTCCAGTATATAAGGCGCTCCATTGGTATGTTACTTTTTCCTTTGTGGTGAGCCTTGGTCTTGGGCACACAAGGGTTTTGGCTGTTGCGCTATCTCTTGCAGATGGTGGCTACTTGGAGTTCCTCCCCTTCTCCAGGGGACTAGTACCAACCATGCTCAAAAAGTGGGAATTTGTGATTTTATCCTTCACCTCTATGTTTGTATAATAGTTTCGTGGGGTTACCACCCTTGCATGAGTCTTTTACGTTGTTTGCTCGTGATTCTTGTCTCCTATTTTGCCTCCATCAGCATGCGGTTTCCTCTTGCACTCATTGTACCTTGCTTTCATGGGGTTGACTTTTGGGGTCTCTCCATTTATTTTTGGGGCACATGGGTTTTTATTATTATCACTCCCGGTTATTGCAGTGTTCCTGTCCGTGCTTGCAATAGTCATTATCTTTTCCTTTTGTCTTCTGTGTTTGTTGATCTGGAAGCTTTTGTTTTTGACAAGGTACCTGACATATTTCGTTAGTTGGGGTTACAACTTGTCTTGCCCTGTCAGGGTTTTGACTTCTAGAGAAAACCCTGGTTTGTGGGTAACGACATTCTCTGGTGTAGCGCCACCTTCTGGGTTTCACTCTTCTTGGTGTAGCGCCACCTTCTGGTTTTCCCCTGACAAGGGTGTTGGGACTCTTGTACGTTACTCTCGGTGCTATCGGTTTGCTTCGTGACTAGGGCCTCAACATGAGTGAGAAGCGGGATTCCTCACACCACTGCAGGAAGCAGAAAGTCAAGGGTATAAAAGCCCTATCAGGCAAGTTTCGTTATGTACTCGAGCACGACATTTTCATGGGCCGTGTAGACTCATTGTGTTGGAGAGCATTGGTGGGTATGCTGGAGTATTGTCATATGACGAAGAAATACTGGGTGGAGTGGGAAACTGTAATGTGCTCGACCCAAAAACCGACGAAGATGATGCTACTATCACCAAACATACGGGCAAAATAGCCCCATGAACATTAACATACATAAAATGCTGGAATAAAATTCTTAAAACATCAAACATACAAAGATGCATAATCCTTCATATACATAGCGGAAGCAAACATACATTCAATGAAGCGTGCCACACGTTCATTATATTCATTAATCAGTAATATAAATGTAGAGACGAAATAGTCAAGAAGGACAGGCTCCCCTCCCGAGGGAAAGTCTATCCAGTAAATAAGGATTGTCAGAACACAACCACCATCCCAAGAAAAAAACGCAGTGGGTAGGTAAAGACCAGCCAAGAAAACAACAGGGAAACAAAAACTAAAAAAAAAAGATGGAAGGGTAAAAAAAATCCCGAGTGCTCAGGGTTGAAGACAAGCCAATCCATGGATGAAGATCGGCACCACCGTGAGGATGCCGTAACAGTGAGGTCTTCGAAATTCCTGTGAAACCCTACCATGCAACGTGCCATCTCCTCCTCAGACAGTTTTTAAAAGGAGGATAAGATAAGGGGCATTGCACTTATTGGTAATGTTATTTATTATAGTTAGTATGTGCTTGTATATTATATACATGATTATAGCCTTGTTGTCAATGGGCGAACCCCAACTTTTAAAAGGAGGATAAGATAAGGGGCATTGCACTTAATGTTATTTATTATAGTTACTTATGAATTTAATCAATATTTGCAGGTTTAAGTAAAATGCAATTTCTAATGTTTTCAATTTTTGTTGTAATTCATCATCACCCTCAATTCCTCCTCATTTGCATCAATATTTTATTGGACCACAACAATAAAGTTTGACCAAGTTTTGAGTTGTTTTCTTCTTAATAGTTTAGGCATTTGGGATGATAGTTTAACATTTGTTGTAGTTATTTTAGAACTTTGGTTGAGGTGTACCTTTATGTTCTATTTATTTCAATGAAGACTACAGGTATGTTACACCATTTTTAAGTGTAAGTGTATGTATCTAGATTTAAGATGTAACAAATTGGATCTTTGATCATGAAGACGAGTGCTTAGCACATGTTTTGCATCTTTTTCCAATTATCTTTGTTTCAACAAAACACTCAAAAATCGATTTGATGGCTAAGTAATGAAATCGATTCAATAGCTAAAACTTTTGTGGCGAAATAATTTTCTTTTTTATTACAATTTTGTGGAAATAGTATTATATATCTATAGCTCCTGTAGTATAGCAATAGTTATTAACATCTTTGGTGACATTGCCACCTCGTGGCTCTTGGTATTTTTTAATATTTTTGTTATATTTTAATGTTAATTATAGAAAACATAGTAATAATTTATTTTAATTATATATAAATTTTTTAATCTAACATTTTATTGGTTCAACAAAGTTCTAACCAAAGTATACATTTTCCAAAAAAAACATCAATTAACAAGCTTTGATGAAATTACTAGAAAAATTAATGGTGTTATGTGGAGTAAATGCATGGTTATTTGCCATAAAGACTCTTCATATAACTTCTCGTGCCCATTAAGTCTAATAGGTATAGCTAGTGGGGTAAAAGTAATAATTGGTAAACAAGGTAATAGTTTAGGTGGTCCCATTCCAAGTAGTGGTTGATAGGTGCCCAAGGCCCAATTATGAGAGACCTGCAAACCTATTATTGTTGCTCATTGACTATTTTGAGGCAAAGTGTATTATTTCCTAGTTTTTTCCCATAAGGAAAACAATAGTAAGACTATTTCTACACACATGGAAAAGCACCAAAAGGGATTACTTTTAGGGATTATTGAGTAGAGAAAGAGTAAGCCTTCATTATGTTGTGTGGGGTATTGGAAGATAGTGCTCTGATTGGTCTGATGGTTGGATCAGGGCTTCGAGAGATCTCTAGCGAGTTCGCTTGCCAAGAGAGTAATGGGTAGGGATGAGTCGGCCACCCACATTGAACTTACCAACTTATTTAAGACTAGTGAATGCCCTTGAAAGTTGAGGTGAATGCTCCTTCGTGAAGCCGTTCCAAGTAAACCTTACTTTTGAGGTCACCTCCGTCGCCACCCCACGAGCTACAAAAAAAGAGGACAACTATAGCATGAATCAAATTCAAAATAAATATTTTTCCATAAAATTTGATTTAATATTAAAAATTATAACTATTAGAAAACATTTAGTTTTAAAAAAAATTCACTTATGTACGGTCAAATTAATTCATATATATACCTGCTACCCGAGTACATAAAAATACAAGTAAAAACAAAATCGAATACAGATCAGTTATCTATATTTCTACATTAACAAACAAATTTATAAAAATATAAATTATTAGAAGTGAAAAAAATTAATTATAAATTAATAATCCATATTCCTACTTTAGAATATATATATATATATATATATATATATATATATATTACAAACGATTACAAGTGAAAAAAGTTTGGCTATATTCCACCTTTAACAAAGAATAATAAAAAATATTACCTATAGCTACCATCAAGTAGAGAATAATAAAGAAAGTTACCTAAATGAGTTAATTGCCTTCAACATGTGATGTGAAATTATGTGGTCTGTTTAGGTTTTATTTTCACCTTTGTTAAGTTAAATTCAATTCATTTTCCTCAAGGATAGTTAGTGTTAGTTGAGTGCTCACTACTCACTTCTAGATAATTAATATTTTGTAATCAAGTCTCGTAATGAAATAAAATAATTAGCTTATCCTCAAAACGAGAAAAAGACACATTTAAAATATTTGAGAAAAAGTTGTGTATGTACATAATATAATTTTATGTGTTGCAAACAAGTCTAACTAATTTATGTAATCGTAGTAGTTGAGTAGTAAGCCACTTTCAATGAATTCCAAAGCATAATAATAAACATAAATAATGACCAAGATCTTCATAAATAAAATTTGAAAGCTAAAACCAAAAGTTCTAAAATATTGGAGAAAAAGTTGTGTATGTACATAATATAATTTTATGTGTTGCAAACAAGTCTAACTAAATTATGCAATCGTAGCAATTGAGTAATAAGCCACTTTCAATGAATTCCAAAAAAAAATAATAAACTTAAATAATGACCAAGATCTTCATAAATAAAATTTGAAAGCTAAAACCAAAAGTTCCATTATCAATTTTCTCTCTTCTGAAATACCAGGAAGAAAACATAAAGAAAATGATGATGAGGAGGCAAACTTTGAATATTACCAATTTACCATCCATACAAAAACAGAATCGAGACTGAAGAATAGGAAGATGAATGTGACGGCCAAGATTATAGTTCTTGCACATGCAAGGCAATAAAGGTTACTTATAAACTGAAATGGAGATACTGCGAGTAGCACAACACACCGTTTGGGAATGCAAACTGCAGGTGGAGACATCGTGACTGATGGCAACATCATGCACAACACACCATTTGGGAATGCAAACTGCAGGTGAAGACATCGTGACTGATGGCAACATCACGAAAAACAACCCAGGACAAGACAGCTGAATCGAATTGCATTTAATCGAATTTCATAGAACAAGGTCACTTTTTTTTCCTTATATTTCGAATACCAAATAACAAAATATACTAAACTTACCAAATAATTATATTATTTAATGTTAAAATTTATGAAATTATTTTAACATTCAAATCGGGTTGATTGAATAAATTATTTTAAAATTATTTTAATGTTAAAATTTATGAAATTATTTAATGGCTTGCCTCGCATTCAGATCGAGTTAATCGAATAAATATTTTAGACTCATATTGTCAGTCTTTAGAAGAAACTTCCTTCCCATGAGGTACTGCCTCCACATCTTTAGAGCGTGGATAATGGCCGCTAGCTCAAGATCATGCGTGGGATAATTATCTTCATGCTTTTTTGAATTCTGCGATTTATAACAAATCACATGATCATTTTGCAAGAGGACTCCTTCAAGTCCTTCCTTGCTTGCATCCGTGCATACAACGAAATCACCATCGAGATCCGCAATTCGCAACACGGATGCAGTCATCAAAAGTTGTTTAAGCTTTTGAAAACTTTCTTCACACTTGTCAGTCTATAAGAACTTGTTCGCTTTCTTCTGCAAAGCCGTCATCGGGCAAGCAATTTTCGAGAAGTTCTCAATGAACTTTTGATAACACTCGACTAAGCCCAAAAAGGACCTAACGTCAAGAACACTAGCCGGGGTAGGCCAATCTTTTATAGCTCAAATCTTTTCCGAGTCCGCAACATTCCTGCCTCGAATATGATGTGACCTAGGTATTGTATTTATGGCTGGTAAAAATCACATTTACTAAACTTAGCGTAACGCTGGTGTTCTCTCAACACTCGAAGTACTATGCAAAGGTGTTCTTCGTGTTCATCTTTATTCTTTGAATAAACCAGAATGTCGTCTATAAAGGCTAGCACAAACTTATCCAGATATTTACTGAATATGCTATTCATCATTCACAAAGTTTGCAGGTGCATCGGTCAACCTGAACGGCATCACTACAAACTTGTAGTACCCGTACCTCGTATGAAAAGCGGTCTTGGGAATATATTCGTCTCGATCCGTACCTGGTAGTACCTGGATCGCAGGTCAATCCTCGAAAAGATTTTGGCTCCTCCCCCCTGGTCGAAAAAATCATCGATCCTAGGGAGCAGGTAACAGTTATTTATAGTCAATTTGTTCAACTGAAAGTAATCAATGCACATCCGCATGGTACCGTCCTCCTTTACGAACAAAATCACTGCTCCCCAAGGAGACACACTGGATCGGATATACCCCTTCTCTATTAATTCCTACAACTGCAGTTTGAGTTCCACCAATTCCGGTGCACTCATGCGGTAAGGGGCTTTGGAAGCCGGAACTGATCCTGGGGTCAGTTCGATGGAAAAGCCTAGGTCTCATTTCGAAGGTAATCCGAGGATTTCCTCGAGAAACACGTCCTTGAAATTTTCAAGTACAAGGAAGTCTTCTATGCGATGTTCTCTATCAAACTCTATGTCACGGATGTTCACCACAAATAACTTGCAGCCCTTCCTAACACATTTCTTTGTTTGTAAAGCAAAGATTTGTCTTACAGAAACTTTCTTTGGGATGCCTTGAACCTTCACTTGGTTCCCTTGACTATCAGTACACAAGATAGACTTGTGTAAACAATCAAACATGACACGTTGTTGTTCCAACCAGTCCCTGCCGATAAGAATATCATATGATCCTAAAGGTAGGATGTTCAAGTTTACCTTAGTAAGGAAACCATTCAAGTTTAATTCGCATTCTTAAACAATTTCCAAAACCTTCCGTTTCGTATCGATGGCTAACTGTACAAGCCAAAAGGTTTATCATGCTTTACTTTGCCCAACTTGTATAAATCAACAATCTTTGGTGCAAAATAGCTCCTGCAAGCACCGAGATCAATAAGTATTGAAACAAAGGTGTTCAGGATCTTACCTTCGATCTCGACCATTGTAGCTTGATGGTCCGCCTGTCAACCATCTAATACTGCATAGATTCGCAGGGTTCGCACTATATCCTCAATGGTTGGTTCTTCTTGTAGGTTATGCAAGACTCCATTGTTATTGTTCTTACAATCTCGGGCATAATGCGGCCCGTTGCACTTCCAACACTTTAACGCTAAAGGGGTAGTAGCATTGGCTCCACTCGCTACTTGTTTATTACCATTAGCATCTGGTACATAAGGCTTCGTACAAGTTTTGTTGAAGTTCCTGTTCGTTGGAGAGTTGTTATTTTTCTTTCTGTAAGGATGCGAGTTTGACCCAGGCTTGCGGTTATGAGAAAAGTTTCTATACTTTTCTCTGTTTCGGTTCTGGTTTTCTTGTTGTAACTGCCCATGCTCATAACAAAGTCGACCCTTGGGTAGTGCAGTATCTAGTGCCTTGTGTAGTGTAGTATCCAGTGTCTGTGGCATGTCGAATTCTATCCTGTCCCAAAAACTGGGAGGAAGACATCCTAGGAACTGCTAGATCTTCACCTCCTCTTCTTTGATATATGGTACATAATGCAACAGATCTAGAAATCTGTTTATAAATGCATCCATAGTAATGGTCCCCATGCGCAGTTCAAAGAATTCTTTTACCTTGAGGTCAAGAAACCTTTCTAATATGTATTTTTCATGGAAAATCTTTCGAAAGTTTTCCTAGCTTATTTCTCGCAGCTCATCTTTCTTGGTGTGCTTTAAACCTCTCCACCATCTTGCTGTTTTACCATTCAGGTTGTAAATGGCGAGCCTAGCCTGCATCATACTTGAATAGTTATGGACCTAAAAGTACTTACTCATTCCTAGCAACCATTCTTCAGTCTTATCTCTCGTATTTACTTCACTTTCACAGGTCGAGGCTCTTATTTTTCGAAACCCCCCCTAAACACTGTCATCACTTCTCTACTTATTTCTACGTGGAGAAAGTGAGTCATCACTAACAAGACTATGATGATCTCCTTTAGTTGCTTCAGGTGTACCTTCTTTTTCTGCTTCTCTTGGGCTGCTAGCCCGCTCGTGGTACGGTTCTCTTTTGGATCTGTTGGTGGACTGAGTAGGTTTACCTTACAAGCATCCCTCCCGTCATGTTACGCAATAATGCTTCATTTATAGCTTGTTATTCATTTCTTTCATTTAGACTGTCTTCTCTGAAACTTGTCGATTCACCTTAAAGACTGTGCAAAGTTTCCAGCACATCAGAGTTTAGCTCAACCACCAAGTTCACTTCCGGAGTGGGGGTGGTCCTTTCTCCCTGCCGACTATTTTCTTCCTCAATGTTCATAAACTGAACAACACTGTAAAAATTATCCTGAAACACAAAAAATTTAGTAATAGCAAAAAAATTTATGTTAGTAACAAACATTACTTATCATACTTTATTTCCTTTGAGTGAATGCTTGGTGCGCCCATAAGTCTCTCAATATTGGAACTGGGCTCTGATACCACTTGTAATGTCACCAAAAGTTGAAAATAAAAATAAAAATTATAGGCTAGTGAAAACTACCCAGAAGGGACCATTAGTACTCGTGTGAAAACATAGATGATCCTTAAGCTTTCAACCTCTTCGAATTCTGCCCATTGTCTTGTTAATCTCTTATTCATTCCGTGACCATTAGTTCGTTTACTTCCCATGTCTTAATTATGTTATTTAAACTGTTGATATATTTTAGTTATTACTATTGGTGAATTAATGAGTTATATAGATCATTGTTTTGCTCCTACGCATGTATACTTTGTTTATTTAATAAAAACTAACTTCACTTTATTGATGGTAACAAAGTGATGGAGTGGCAGGACTCGTTCTCCCGTGACGATCTGAGAGGTAAAGTTATTTTTCGTTATGTAGGCTTACTTAGTTCATTCGAATCAAGGCACCTTATTCATTGATTCACAAGTTACTCTTACGACAACGAGATTATTGGTTACTTAACACCATTCAGTTCTTAATTGTACTTCCCGTTCCGTCTTACATTTTTGTTACTGATCTATTTTACGACTCAGGTATGCCCTATGTTTGCTAATTATCTTTACTTGTTAATTTACTAAATGCTTATGAATTATCTTACTGTCCTTATCATTATTATTGGTTATCTTTTGTTTAGTTACTTACTCGTCTCTTGTTTCCGTTTTTGCAGGTTTACCTTGGTTACAAGCTTGTAAACTTGCGTTTGATCTTCCTAGCGTGTACGTTTGCCATGATTCCTAAATGCTACAAACCTAGACTACGACTTCAGCACATATCCTGCCTATATGATCTAGCATAGAGGGCATGTGATAATACTATAGCTTGATGTTAAATCAAAAAATTGTAACACTATATGATAGTGCCAAGGGAAAATCATTGTAACACTATATGATAGTTTTAAGGGTTGTGCATACCATAAGGTTGGGACAATGGTATACATACCATGTCATTAGTATTGAGCCTGCGCTAACTTTTAAAGGTTGGCGAAACCATAGCATAGAGGGTTTAACATATGACATGGTTGATTTAACGTTGATCCACAATCTTATGGGTGGGGTTTATGGTGGCGTTAATGGCCATCAGCTGGTGCCATTAATGCCATTGGGGTTGGTGAAAACCCTTGGCAAAGAACTTGACATTCGTTGTTTGTGCAATATGGTTTTGGCATTGTGGTTTAGTGACGCCTCTGCGCATTAGTTGAATGGAGACGACCCCATCGATTCGCAGGGAAGCTTAACCCAACTCCATGTAAAATGCATTTGCTTCGTTGGTTCCTTCATTACATGGTCATGCTCCTCATGCCATTGTGGGTTTGTCTACAGGTAAATACGAAGGCGCTCCAGAGTTTGCACTGGGATATGCTGTCGAGTTGCGATTTCTCCTTTACCGCCATGGTAAGACTGCTAACAAGAATCACTTGCCTCTTATCGTTCTGGGCATTCCTGAATTGAAAAAATCTTCACTGGGTTGGGGTTTCGTGTGGCACTTGTTTACTCTGCCTTCGAGGTTTATCAAGTAGATTGCTCTGGGTTTTAAATGGCCTCTCGTTGAGAGGTTTGGCATTTGTTTGGACCGCTGTTGCACCGTTACTTGTAATGGTGCTATAGCTCACAACTTGCCATTAACATTTTAATACTAGATTGTCCCTCAAAGGGGTTATGTGCCTCTTTGTGTAAATACACGACGCGTTGGTTTTTATAATATGAACACTGTAATGTATTTTTGGTTATGAGAAACCTGTGATTTCACTTGACGTTTAACTTGGGTTTTGTATGGTTATTTAAATGTTGCATTTTATGTGAACTTTAATGGGATCGAACATGGCTTTACAAGAATCCCTTGCCTGCTAACAAGAATCACTTGCCTCCTCTCGTTCTAGGCATTCTTGAGTTGAAAAACTCTTTACTGGGTTGGGGTTTCGTGTGACACTTGTTTACTCTGCCTTCGGGGTTTATGAAGTAGATTCCTCTGGGTTTTAAATGGCCTCTCGTTCAGCAGTTTGGCATTTGTTTGGGTCGTGGCTGCACCATTACTTGTAATGGTGCCATAGCTCACAGCTTGCCATCAACATTTTAATACTAGATTGTCCCTCAAAGGGGTTCTGTGCCTTTTTGTGTAAATACACGACGCGTTGGTTTTTATAATATGAAGACTGTAATGTATTTTTGGTTAGGAGAAGCCTGCGATTTCACTTGGCGTTCTTGGGTTTTGTATGGTTATTTAAATGATCGAACATGGCTTTACAGCCTATGGAAATTTACTCTGCATATAAATTATTATGTTGGGTTATGGGCGTATGCACAACTCTGTTTGTTTGGTTTGGCGTTATGCCATGGGCTGCACCATTGTAGCAAATTGTGTTGTAGCCCATTGGCTTGCCACTACATGCTCTACGTTAGCGTATACATGGGTCTGTGATTTTAACAGAGTATTGCATCCTTAGTTTCGTATTGGCTCAGCGTGGGTGCAGGCCATGCCACGAATGGCATGTGCCTCTCCCAACGACTACAATAGCTTTTAGTTGGCATTTTATTTGTAAGTTGTTTTCTTGGAAAAAAATCGGGCTGTAATAGCCAAGGTTATGACAACCCACGATATCGATTTTGTTTAAAATAGCGTGACTGTGTTTAGATTGGAATTTGGTCGAGGCCGTAACTAGGGTCTTTACTATCTCGCTGTTAGTGTGTGCGTTGTTTGGATTAAAGGATTGTGGCATAGCTTAAAAGCGTAGCTTACACATACTAGATATATAGCATGGACTGTGTAGAATGGTTATGCGATTGCCTACTGCTTGGATATGAAATGCTTACAGTTTCATTAATGTTACTATCTTGAATTTGGACATCTACAAGATTCGATGTCGTACCCTCTTGATGACAAAATGGGTTTTAATTGTTTAAATGTTTAACATGATACATTTGGTTATGTGTAGATAGATTTAAATGGAACCTTTAAAACCCTTTATGTTTTATAATGGATGACAGAAATAATAGAACTGTGAAATAAACATTTGAGTTATGGAAATGGATGCAATTTGAATTGTAGATTTTATATAATAATATAGAGTTTGATAATGGACCACATGGATGGTCACGATGCCTTCTCTATTTGGTTAATTATGATTATGTTTATTAAAATGAAATGTTATGATACTTGAATTGTTTGTACATGATTATGTAAAGCAGACCTTAGAAGGCCTTTAATAATTTGTTAACTTGTTTATTATATGAATTATGTTCCTAGAAGATCTGGTTTAAACTATTTAGGTTATGTTCTTTGATTTATAATAAATCAAATAGTACATAAATTATAAAACTATTTGAATACTAATATATATATATATATCACCTGTACTTTTGAACTAATCTTGAATTAAAAACAACCCTCCGCTGACAAATGAAATATGTCAGCAGGATAATGCCACCTGTAGAATAGGCTAACTGGTAACAAAAACTAGGTATGGTGCACATAAACTAAACATGGAGATAATTACAAAATTCCACTCAAAGTACAAACCATAGTAATGCACATCATATAATAAGATTTCTCCAGCGTATAATTAGTAAATTGCATATACAACCTTAACAGATTGATAACAATAAAACAGAACCATTAGGGTTAGAAATTTCATTGCAGCCATTGCTCAACATAAACAATAATGAAACTTTGGGAAGAAATAGAATAGGCTTCAAGGGTTTCATACCTGAAACTGAAGCTTTGTCAATGGCTGCATCTGCAAACTTAAATAACCAGTATTAACAATTTAATGTAGATCTTACCTCTGTTTGATAACCAAATCACTTGAGAACTACCACGTTCCTGCCAACCATTACCCAGAGCCTTTCCTGGTTCTAATCTGGATCCCCTCGTGCTAGACTCTAACATGCAAGTAGCTTAGAGCGCCTAAGGTAGGGCTTCTAGACTGGTAATCAGATATGAATCAATACTATTTTCTTTGCAGGAAAAGTTCTCCAAGAAAACACTTGGGAGCAGAACAGGCAAAATAATAATTCTCCTAGATGAAAAATCAAAACCCCCAAGCCTTTGCTTGGCTTGAGTCTTTATAGGCAGACTTTTCAATCAAAAGGGTAGTTAAAACAAGAAATCCTTGATTTCTTGATTCAACTCTTTTTAATTTATTGTCCAAGAAAACACTTAGGAGCAGAACAGGCAAAATAATAATTCTCCTAGATGAAAAATCAAAACCCCCAAGCCTTTGCTTGGCTTGAGTCTTTATAGGCAGACTTTTCAACCAAAAGGGCAGTTAAAACAATAAATCGTTGATTTCTTGATTTAACTCTCTTTAATTTACTGGGGTAATTTTCAGTTCTTAACCTAGGAACTTTTAACTAGTTCTTAGTTAGTTTTTCATAGATATTTCACTATTTATTAATCCTTTAATAATAAATAATAATTGGTGGAGCCTCTCTTCTTTCTTTATTCAATTATATAATTAATCATAATTAATTCTTTATACATACTATGTATAAAATACATAGTATTAAAATAATTGTTAACGCTCATCTTCAGGCATCATGTGTCATGATCCCTTAGACTTAACGACACTTCTTTTATGAAGGTCAAGTAGATAGATGGCTCGGGTCTACAAGGCTAGGCAACTCTAAACATCCTTGCATATTGGATTTCCCTCATTTAGCGTTGTAGTTCTTCAATACTTGATGAGAATATGGAAATTCGAAATTTCATTTAATCACTTAAAAACAAGTATGATGAGATCAATATTATTCCTCGAGTCATTTTCACTTGGAAGGTGATTTTAATCTTTTCAGTAACCCATAGAGCTTACCAAACCCATAATCGATGCTTATATCAAGGAGTTACAAACTTAGTGCAATTCCAGAGCTCTCACTCAACACTAAATGCTAGGATGTACTTGTACGATACATCTAGGGATACAGTGGCCAAAGATCCGATGCTCCAGAGCTTATGCTCAACACCAACATAGAATGCTCCACAGCTTATGCCCAACATTTCCAAATTATATTTTCATGTGTTGCAGAGCTTTATGCTCAACACAAATGTAAATACTCATGTGCTCTAGAGCCTTTTCCTCAACACAAGACATCTCATCGATCATGTGCTTCAGGGTCCACACCCAACACAAACATTTCATCAATCATGTGCTTTAGGGTCCAAATGTAAATACTCATGTGCTCTAGAGCCTTTTCCTCAACACAAGACATCTCATCGATCATGTGCTTCAGGGTCCACACCCAACACAAACATTTCATCAATCATGTGCTTCAGGGTCCACACCCAACACAAAACATATATATACCTATATATCATCAACAATTGGCTTACGCCCAATATACAAAGCAACTCATCATGTTCATATGCAGTGGGCTCTTTGACCCAATATAAAATAAAACATCGATATAATCATCATGGTCAATAGGATCATGCCTATAAATGGTAGGTCCAAAATTCGGGAGATTACACCTTGTCTACACTGAGAAACATATCAAAATGCAACTACCTTGACCTTGAAAGTTTCTTTGGTACAACTTCGAGTTTTCTCCCTGAAGTACATTAGTTGACAAATCATCTTATTCCGAGAGAACCCTACACTCACCTGCTTTGTATGTTTAGAACATGAGTCTGAATATATTTTCATTATAGTACAAGAACTACAATCATAGTTGCATATATCGGCGATATATCGCCGACATCACGATATATCGCGAGTCGATGGAGTCGACGATATATCACCGCTAATATATCGCGATATTTTCCCGATACTTTAAAAAATCGCGACGATATATTCCGATATTATAGCGATTCGATAGAAAGTGTTGGCTTGCTAGCTAAAAATTAAAAAATTTGCCGTTACGAGGCCGCTGGCGGGTTTTTTTTGTTCATTTGGACATTTTGGCTTTGGAGGAAGTGGAGCTCTGACGTCTTGGGCAATCTTGGGCGATTTTCTACAAGAAAGGAAGGGGGCAATCAAGTTTCCATACCATTTAATCAGGTATGTATTCTTAACTTTGAGCTTTCATTATTTTTTATTTTGCTTGAGATTTGTTGGTTAATGTAGATTTAATGTAGGGTTTAGGTTTAGATTTAGTGTAGGGTGTAGATTTGCCATT
>LPNX010038429.1:0-24670 GCA_001517045.1 Pseudotsuga menziesii | reverse complement strand
ATTAATAAATTGATGAATAATGGAGCAAATCCAAAATCATAGATCAATGGATTCTCAGCCGATTTGATTGAAATCAGTCAGATCTGAAGCAGATTGACTGGAACTGACAAATCCTTGACTGAAGGAGGTGATCAAATCATATCCAGAGTTGATCTTGAGCATCCTTTATGGGGAATTTTTCCTTCCCTCTCTCCTCCACATGTTTTTGGCTCAACTGGATGAGTTTTGGTGGATTCTTCAGTCAACAGGTTGAGGTGTCTGTTAGATCACCCCCCCGATTGACAGTTGCACTCAGTGAGACCTAGATTTGGCTCAGCTAGACACAGATCAGGCATTGATGGACTCTCCTTCAGCTGATTTGATGTATCTCCTTGGGATTTGCGCCCCCTCTGGGCTGGATGTCTTGTATTTTGTATATATCCAGGCACAGCCTCCTCTTCCAAGCTAGTTAGAGCTGGACTGAAGGGATTTCCATTGTAACTATGTACTGATCTTCATTTGTTGAAATAAAGAGAAGCTTCTCAATTGTGGAGTACCTTTCATGTGTGGATTGTCATTGTCATGCTGCATTCGAGGTGAAACTGCTATTTTTCCAATTTTTTGCACTTAACTATTGTCTGCCTGAATGGTTATTGAGATCATAAGGATAATTCATTGTAAGTAATCTTAATTACTTCTATTTTCTGCATATGTTTGAATGAGTTAACACCTATATGTTAAATAATATTATTTGCATGCTGTATCATCCCCTTCTCATATGTATCTTCAGATTTGATAGTTCTGTTTGCAGGAGTTGTGTTGTAGCTTACAGGTTTACCGTGACTGGAAGATCTATGGTTCAGGCTTGATTCCATTGATTTCTATAAGAGATTGATAATATCGTGCCCCTCGGTGCTTCACTACCAAGTTTTCGCTGCAGATTTGCTTCAACAACAAGCACCTTTCTTCCCCTTTCTCTCCTTTAAAAAAATATTAAATCTTCCTCAAATTGGTTACTTTAAAGGTTTCTTATTACTCTGATCTATCTCATTAATAAAAATACACATAGATATAATTAGTAATATCCCTTCCAAATCCTAGATCTTAGTTTTGTTTTGCACATAAAGTTCAATTTCAAGAGATCTAGCTAAGATTGCCTTAGTTTCGCAAGTAATTTAGTGAAAATTCATAGCTTGCTATTAAGGTAGTTTCATTTTCTGTACGATAAGTTTAATATTCTGCAATATCAGTGAATTTTTGTTTGCTGCACAAACAGAAATCCAAGATCCCAAGAAAAGCTTGCTTTTCTTGGTTCCTTTCCTGCCTGTTTAGCTAGTTTCAATTTCATTTTTTGTGAGATAAGGTATGCTGATCCAAAGGTACTTTTAAAGTGATTTTGGGAATTTTTTATTCTAAAATGCTCACTTTATTTTATCAGGTCTAACAGAAAAGAAAGAACGCTGCTGTCTGAAGTGGCTTTTGGAGCGCTCAAATCCCCCTAGGGGTCTCCCTTTTTTCACAAAATTATTAAATTTTTTGTATAATTGTAAGATCTTGGTTTCAGCCTGTATAAGGACCAATAAGTTTCTGATATATCATTTCTCTTATATTGTAACCAATAATAAAGAAAATTTTCTTTGGAATAGGCTCTTTCGAGCCCATTCCCCATCCCCCCGGGGGGATTCGCGTCGGTGCCCTTTTCGTCGTTTTCTCCTTATTTATTTTTTACTAGAATTGATCTGATTTGCAAGGTAGTATACTTGATCTTGTTATTAATTCCATACTCTATATCTCACATTTCAAAGTAATCGTAATACTTACCCCACGATTTCCCGATTGACCCGAAAGGGGAAAGAGATTCGTGGTAGGATTAATTAATAAATCTGAATTGTGTATCTATTTTATTTCTTCTATATTTTTTGTATAAGCAAATATAAAATTTACCCCTCCTCGATTACCCAATTGAGATCCACTTGGATCGAAAGAGGTTCTTGGAGGGTTTTCTTTTAAACAAGAACACCCAGTTTAAAACTTGTTAAAATTTACGAGACTCCAGTGTGTATGCTCTGCACTTGGCTGTGGTTCGTACGATCAGTCAAGCTATATCAAAAGCACTTGAGTGACTAGTGTAATTAGGACTCACTCTCCCCAACTTACAAACCATCAGGTGAAAATCCAACACCTAGATCAAACCTTTACGGTGACAAAATACCCAAAGGAAGCGAGAACTTCTGAAAAGTGACCTCGAGGCGCCGATCTATGTCACACCCTAACGGGTTCATTACGAACAATAGCCCCAGAGACTCCAGTTCAGCCCACATATTCCTTGCGGGTAGTCGTGAAGGTTTAGTTTTGGACATACTCCAAGTACTCTCGGGTATATCTGGAGTCCCCTTTTTTGCCTAATTTAATCAACTCATACTTCAATTTTAACTTAAAACATACGAAGATGCAATCGCAAAACATTCACTCCAAGCAGATGCAAGCACATTGATCTCATTGATTTGACTCCATTTTAAGGCAGTAGTCATTTTTGCTTCATATATATATTGCATATCAGCTTTGTGCTTTCATGTGTTTATTTTCGTATCTTGTCATCTTTAAATTGTCTATACTTAAAATATTCAAACTCCTAAGTAACTGTTTCAGTTTAACATCACCACACTAAGAAATCATCCTTAGTAACTTAATAGGGTCTACCCCCCTTGGCTTCATTAGGAGTTGAGCCTAAACGGAGGAGTCAAGAACAAGGTGATAGCCTTGACTCGAGACTTGCCCCCAAGGACACACCGAGTGGCTTGAAGATTTCTGCCACGTGACCCAGGTGTGTGAAAGGCGGCAACACCCCACAACTTGTGGGGACTTTGACTCCTCCGACCAACAAGGAGGGTTATCTTTAACACAATGGTGGGGACTATTGCCTCGACTTACAATGACTCACCTAGGGTCGACTTCTCTAGGATAGTCTAATAACCCTAGGGCCCCACAACTATGGAGACTTTAACCCTTGAACAATAGGAGGGTTACCCACAATGACTTGACATGACTTGTTTACATTATTGAATCTCCCAATAGGAACATCGGGGTATGACATGACTCAAATACATTGCAGAAACATCCCAGAATAAACATCGAGGTATAATACATACGATATACAGATGAATACATTCCAAAGTTACAAATACATCAACACTCCCTCTTAACTAGGAAGGTATTCTCTCGACACAATTCATCAGCACAAGTCTTCTTCTCTGTATCATCTGGATCATTATTGAGTCCTTGTTATTTTCAAGTCATCTTCATCCTCAAGTTATCTTCATCTTCAAGTCATCTTCATCTTCGAATTTGGATCATCACTCAATCTGGATCATCATTAGAACATCATCACTAGATATGGATCATCACTCGATCTGGATCATCATCACTGGATCTGGATCATCACTGCTGGATCATCATCACTGGATCTGGATCATCACTACTGGATCATCATCACTGGATCATTATCATGAGTGCTATCTCATGATTCTTCTCATCACAGGAAGTTCTACAGAGCCAACCCTTTTTCATGCTGGTTGTAGGCCTAGCCTCCATGTAGGTCTTCTTCAGCGCTTATACCTAACCCTAAGTCAGAATGGCCCACCCAGCACTTACATCTAACCATGAGAGGAACACATCCAACACCATGTCAGAAAGGCACACTCAACAATCACATTTGACCATGCAGGAACACATCTCACAACCCTGTCAGAAAGGAATAGCACTTACATTCACCAACATGATAGGACACATCTACTATCATCTGTGAAAAGGCATAACACTCACATCCACCAGCATGATAGGACACACCTGCTATCATCTGTGGAAAGGCCAGCACTCACATCCACCAACATGATAGGACACATCTACTATCATCTGTGAAAAGGCATAACACTCACATCCACCAGCATGATAGGACACACCTGCTATCATCTGTGGAAAGGCTCATCACTTACATCCACCAGCATGGTAGGACACACCTACTACCATCTGTGAAAAGTAATAGCACTCACATCCACCAGCATGGTAGGACACACCTACTACCATATGTGGAAAGGCACAGCACTTACAATCACCAGCATGGTAGGACACACCTACTACCATCTGTGAAAAGGCACAGCACTCACATCCACTAGCATGATAGGACACACCTACTATCATCTGTGGAAAGGCCAGCACTCACATCCACCAACATGATAGGACACACCTACTATCATCTGTGGAAAGACTCTTCACTTACATTTAATCATGTGGGAACCAATCCCACAATCATATCAGAATGGCTCTTAGTCCCAGACTGAGGATTCCTAGTAACTGACCAGGTGCCTCCATTCTCCTAGAGAATGGCAACAACCCTTATATATGATCAAGTGGGAACACATGCCCCAATCACATCAGAATGGCCATGCACTCATATCTGATAATGTGAGAACACATCTCATATCAGAATGGCCCTCAGTCCCAGGCTGAGTTTTCCTGGTAACTGACTAGGTGCCTCCATTCAGAGAATGGAAATAGCCCTTATATCTGATCATGTAGGAACCAATCCTACAGTCATATCAGAATGGCTCAGCACTCATAC
Source organism: Pseudotsuga menziesii (assembly GCA_001517045.1). NCBI lineage: Eukaryota > Viridiplantae > Streptophyta > Pinopsida > Pinales > Pinaceae > Pseudotsuga > Pseudotsuga menziesii. Next base: position 20,073 of record LPNX010038429.1, on the reverse strand, counting down.
CTGACATGGAAGGAACCAATCCTCTCACCATGAAAGAATGGCTCAGCCCTTACGTCTAACCATGGAAGGAACAAATCTTCTCACCATGACAAAATGGCTCACGGACTCATCACTTCCCCTTGGAGGGAACCTCGATCTGGAGAACACCAAGCTTCTCCATGAAGTATTCAAACTACACTCTAGCTAATGGCTTTGTCAACACATCAGCTATCTATTCATCCTTCACAACATACTGGAGCTTCACTGCTCCCCTCTGCACCATATCCCTAATATAGTGATACTTGATCTCGATATGCTTCGACTTATCATGGAACACCGGGTTCTCTGACAACTTCACACAACTATGATTGTCACAATATATACATGTAGCATCCAACTGGATATCAAATAAATCAGACAATAGCTTCCTTAGCCATACTGCCTCACAACTAGGTGAACAAGCTGTGACATACTCTGCTTCAGCTGTACTCAGTGCCACACAGGACTGCTTTCTGCTAAACTAAGAGATCACACCTGATCCCATACTGAAGCAACACCCTGAAGTGCTCTTCCTATCGATGGCACTGCCTACCCAATTTCAATCAACATAACCCTCCAGGTTAATCTTCTGACTCACCTCATACTTGAGCCCATAATCAACTGTACCCCTCAGGTACCTCAGAATATGCTTTACAACAATCAAGTGAACATGTCTCGAATCTGTTAGGAACTGGCTCAAGGTGTTCACAACAAAGCAAATATCTAGTCTCGTATTCATCAAGTACATCAAAGACCCAATCATCTGACGATACATGATAGCATCAACTATCTCTGATGAAGCATCACTCAATAGATTCATGTTCGATGCCATATGTGTGGTCATGGCCTTGCAGTCCATCATCCTGAACCTCTTCAGTATCTATACTGCATACTTCCCTTGTCCGAGGAAGATTCCATCTGCATTCTACCACACCTCCATGCCTAGAAAATAGTGCATCGACACATAACAGGAGCATCACTGGTCTTCCACCTTCAACCTTGAAGCAAAGGTTGGAATCTGCTTTACTCTTAGTAAAGCCTAGAATCATTAGTAATCTATTCGTCCTATCATACCATGTCGAACCTCAGGATCTTCTACAGTCACTCCCTCTGAAGCATCATACTCCCTCTGTATTCCGTACTCTGTGCATTGAAACATTCTGTAATGGAGTGACAAGTAGCTTCCTTTGCTACTAATATTCTATGTATCCATCTAGGTCACTGGATACCAAGATCCTCTATCTTTGAAAGTGTTCTTCTCGCACCCATCTATGAGCTTGTCATCCGTTATCAACCTTGTAGCAATGGTTTAAATCTTCATCAAGCTCCTAATGTATGTGTTATCCCATGGGTGTCTTCTAAGCTCGTACAAGGATTTCTTTCATTTGCACACATGATTCTTCCTGTCATGTGACTTCACTTGTAGTTCTTGCAAATGTCTCTTCGTAGTCTATGCCTTCTTTTCATGACAAGCCTCGTGTTACGAATCTTTCCTTGTATCCCACGATGTTTCCATCTACTACATGATGGAACTATGAACTTCCCTCCACTACGAACTTCCCTCCACGTATCGATACTGCATCCTAGACATCATTCTTCTTGAACTGGTATTCTCTTTCTTCTTGGTTACTTCTTCATAGCTTGAAGGTTATGCATCAATGATGTCGCTGCATTCATCATATTATTCTTCGTCTTGAACTATCATCACTTGTTATTCGGAACAAGTCTCATCCTTCTTTTCTTGTAGGCGATTATGTATGCGATCTTTCCGAAACTTTTCTAGATGCCTTCCATCACCAGCAGGACAACATTGAGATTGTGCACTAATCCAATATGTCAGCAAAGAGGTTTCATTCTAGATAAGTAGCAATGGAGAGTTGCATAGCACCATGAGCTACTTACCCATTACATGCATATTAGTAGTATACTGTCATTAATGCAAGCATTCTATCATGCATAATACATCAACTGAATATAAACAAATGCATAACAAAAACAATATCATGAAATGACAATTGAATACTTATATTTTTTGTTTCGTGGGTAGACTCCTTCTTGAGCCTTCAGCTTCATCATCTTCTTCATTCATAATAGCATTGTTTCTTATCCAAATGCTAAGATGGATAAGAGGTTCTTCAAGACTTTAGTTCTTCATATTCCTCGTTGCTTGAGGGATATTCTTTGGATGGTGAGAGCTTGATCTTCCCATCTTCTTTTCTCTTATTATGAGTCGAGCTTCTTCTTGTGTGTGCTCTTCCCAAAGTCTGCTGAAATTAATCACTTCCTTCTGGCACACATTCCTCACATGAATGAATCCCATGATCCTAGGACACCATTCAAGGTGGCTATCACCACTTTTGCATTCTCCACTTATTCTTCTACTGCTACAAGTTGTTATTTGATTTGAGAGACTCTCATAAAGTATGACTGTATGGTCTCTGCATTCTGAATCTTCACATTCTTCAACTGTTTTCTCAAAGTCATATTCTGATTTATGTTCTTCCCTTCAAATAGCTTGGTCAAGGAATCAAACATCTCTTTTAGTGTCTTTAGGGAAGACACTTGTGGTATACAGTGATCCGTGATTGAATCAATGATCTTCTTGGCCTTGACCAAGTTCTTCTTGTGTAAGGCTTTTAGCCTCATCTACCTCTGTAACTAGAACCTCTCTACTCATGTAGGTGTCCAATTCATTTTCTTCAGAGAGATCATATATGCTTGGAAGTTGTCAACTTCACCAAGCTTATCATCACGTTGATGTGATAGATCACTTTGAAATGAGAGCCTCAAATGAAAATACCAAAAGATTAGATCTTACCGATTTGAGGTGTCCATCTTGGTTCCGGAGCTGGTTGATCTAGGGTTTGTCAGAGAAACCTTAATTTTCAAAACTTGGAATATTTCAGATCTGATTGGACAAAAATATAGATCTCTTCAAGGTGAGCTGTCCAATGTACTCCTTTTCTGAAAACAATGGAGGGAAGCTCCCGAAACAGGAAGCCCTAGTTTTCCAATTTCTTCTGCAGAAATACCTCATACTGTTTCTGCGATATCTCTGAAATTACAGCTCGTATGTGTCTGAAAATTTGCACATAGGTAGCTTCACCAGTCCTTGTTTCAACACCTTAGGTTTCATCAGAATTGGTTTCACCAATTGGGACTTATGATTATTTTCCCAAGGTGACATGTTACAGGATTGTTCATAATAGCAAAGTTGTATGGACTGCCACATGTCACTGTTTCATCTTCTGAGTATGAAACTTAGACCACATAAAGTGCAGTTTGTTTCATTTCTGGAACATCTTTAGAAATTTCATTTGGACCTTTTTATCCCAAGATATAACAATTATCCCCAGGTGTCCTGTTTAGGGATGAATCCTGAAAGACGTTGGAACCCTAACCTGGAGGGATCATATCTCCCAAAATATAGCGAATATGAGGATGAATTTTTGACAAAATGTAAATTAGGATTTTATCTTCAGCCTGTGAAAGTTTCAGCACCTGATCCTATTCCAATCCCAATATATAGCGAATGTACCAAAACTTATCAGTTTTAGTATTTTAGGGTTTTTCCAGCTCAGGGTCAAACTAGGGTTTGACTTTCTCGGAGTTTCACCGAACCAAAAATATTGATCCAGGTCTATAAACTTAGATTTTGATGAGGAGAGAAATCCTATGCTGAGCTCACTCAAAAATTCCTCTTCTGTAAGAAGCCCTAATTTCTTGCACCAAAAACTGAAAATGCTTGGAATCAAATTCCGCTTCGATAGAAAGATACGCCCTTCAATGGAGAGTCATCCTAGCATACTTTTGCTGATGGATTGTGGAGAGAGACCCAAAAAGTGAGAATCCCTAGCTTCTGCAGCTGTACAATGTCTTCTTCTCAAGTTAGCTCTAATACCATGTTAGATTTTTATCATTCAAGCTAGCATTATGATCTTAGGATCTTTTAACTGAGAGAATAACATTCACAGCAATAAAACAGAAGAGACAAGAGACACAAATAATTTTCCTTGGGGAAACCATAAAGGAGAAAACCCCGCAACTTCCTCAGAGATAGAATCAACACCAAAAGTAAAGCCCAAAAATAGAAAGATGATCTCCCGATAGCAGTAGTCTATCTCTCTGATCCCAGTGTCTTCTCTCTCACTCATGCACCCCAGTGAGTGAGTGAGTGTGTGATAAATAGAGAGGCTCACTCTCTATTTATATTCTTTCATTCACTTGAAGCCCAATCCAACATGTCAGCCTCACTTAACAATTACTTACTAGAGCCGACATCTCTAGGAGTGTCTAATAACCCTAGTGCCCCACAACTTGTGGGGACTTTGCCTCCTCTGACCAACAAGGAGGGTTATCCTTAACACAATGGTGGGGACTATTGCCCAAACTTACAATGACTCACCTAGGGTTGACTTCTCTAGGATAGTCTAATAACCCTAGGGCCCCACAACTGCGGGGAATTTAACCCTTGAACAATATGAGGGTTACCAACAATGACTTGACATGACTTGTTTACATTATTGAATCTCCCGATAGGAACATCGGGGCATGACATGACTCAAATACATTAAATACACATCCCAGAATAAACATCAGGGTATAACATGTAAGATATACAGATGAATACATTCCGAAGTTACAAATACATCAACAATTTCTTCTAACTAACCAGCAACCATCAAGTGTACCATATTCCATTATTAATGGACACATTACATTAATTATTCCCATTTGGTACCCATTGCATATATTATTCCAATTTAGATACCCATTACATCCTTTATTCCCCTTGGATACCTCCCTAGGTACCCCATATTATCCTCCCCTATATATATAACACTAAGTGTATTGCGGCTAGTACTACAGAAGCAAGATGTATTGCATCTAGTACTATAGAAGCAAGATGTATGTCAGAGAGTGCTACAGAAGCAAAATGTGTTTTGTAGATAGTACCACATGTTAATGAGTAGTGTAGCTTAGGAAGATACCTACTAGGGTGAAGGACTTGAACCTACAATGATTAGGTGTTGATAGTCAAGCTTTCTGAAAAATGCTGAATGTGTGTTATAATAAAACACATTGAGATGAAGTTTTACTTCATTGAAGTCATGGTCATGTAAAGTGAATTCCAATACATAGCTATTGATGAGAAATTACAAATTTTTGATAAGCCTCTATTTGTGATGAATTTATGACACTTCCGAGATAAGCTTGGTATGGTAGGAAATTTCTGGTATGGCAGAGAATGTCTCCCTCACTAAGAGGGAGTGTTGAGATTACAACTTCGGGAGTCATTCCCATGAGACTTGTATTGTATTGAGTTCGGAATCTACGTCGTATTATGTTCATATCTTCTCCATGGAACTTGTGTCATATTAAGCTCACGAACTTATGTTGTATTAAGTTAAATAGATTATGTTGTATTAAGCTAGGACCTTGTCCTATTCGGGAGAGATGCTTGGACTAGGATCTTATGTCGTATTAAGATCATGACCTTATGTTGTATTAAGGTAAGAGACTTGTGTTGTATCAGGTCTGGACTTGTGTCGTATCAAGTCAAATGATTCTTAGAGATGATACCCTATGAGATGTTTCTCCTTAACAAGAGATGGTATTGTATTGTATTAAGAGCACATGACGTATGTTCTATTAAGTCTCGAGGATAGAATATGTGATGTATGGATAGTCATAGTCATCGGGTGCTACAAGTATCCTTTAGGGATTAGCTACCCCTAGAGTGATTTACTTTAGCATATGACTATATGAACCGGGGTAATACATATGATCATAGGTTCAAAACAATTCTTATGAGTATGATATGATATAGATGATTAATTAATAAAACACATATGGACCATGGAGAGATAATTAATATGAGCACAGATATAGAGAGAGATTTCAAATTTCCCATGTATGCCTCCAAATAAATTCGAAGTAATAAGACATCACTTGAGTCTTAGTTGTGATAAACAAAGTTTGGTTAGTTAAGGAATCAACTCCTTAATTTATGCAAAGTGGTTATTGAAGATGACGTTGATGGAGAAGTACTTGTTACATTCAGTTCTATTCAGTTACATTCAGTTATGTTTCTGTTCAGTTACATTTAGTTCCATTCAGTTACATGTAGTTCCATTCAGTTTAGTTCAGTTCACTCAATTAACAACTCAGTTAGAGGCAGTGGAGGGTTTTCCTAGGGTACTTCATGTGTTCTATGGTTTGATTTATTTGTGTCTTTGGATTATTTATGAGGTCTATCTGCACTCTAATTGTGGACTGAAGCTTTAAAGTTCAAGAATATTTCTTTATTTCTCAAACACTAACAACATTTTTCATGCACGGGTTGCAAAGGCTACACCAAAGGAATCCCCACCATCCCCTTGTGAATATTTTTCAAATTCATTGTTAGAGTCATTATTTTTCTTCTTTCCTCCCTTTTTCTCTTCCTTGCAACCTCTTCTGAAAAGCCCATCCTCGTCATATTTCCAACATTTTTACTTGGACATTCTAGGAGACTTAGATCTCCCATGGTATTTTAATATTTTATTCTTCCCTTTCTTACCTTTATTCTTCGGCCTTAGAAAAATGACCAAGAGCCTCCTTGGTAGATTCATATGCCTTCCACCTCAACTCTTATGAAAGTAAAGCAATCATGATCTCATTGAGTGCCAATGTCTTTGCAATGCTTCCAACAACCATTACCAAATTGTCCCATATACTTGGAAAAGAACACAAAAGGGCCATGGGACAATCCTCCTCGTCCATATTCACTCCAATTGAGTTCAACTATGTCACAACAATATTAAACACATTTGAATGCTCTGCTATAGAATCATCATCACCCATTTTCAAGGAATACACCTTATTTCATAAAAAAAATGTTTATTCGACAAGGATTTAGCTAGGTATAGGTCCCCGAACTTGTTTTAGAGTTTCATTGTGATGGTTTCTTCATAAATGTGCAACAACCCTAAATCGACCAAACAAATTTTGATAAAGATTCTTGTCTTTTTGTCTTTCATTATAGATGTTTGTCTTTTTTCTTTTCTTTTCTCATATCTAGATAATACAGCCCATAGATCTAGATTTACAAGCAAGTTCTCCATCTGTTTCCAGAAGCAAAGTTAGCACTATTAAATCTTTTCATTTCTAGTCTTGATGTGCTTGCCATTTTCTTGCAAGAAGATTTCATTCTATCCAAGCTCATACTCAAACCAATATTAAATAAGATGAAAAACCTTGTCCCTAAAGCTTAGAATCAAAGGTGATCATGTTTTGATACCAAATAAAAGGAACACTTCCTACATTAATCAATGCAAGAAGGGTGTGAAAAAAATAGAGTAAATAGAGGTAGAAAACATTGGCTAGAAATAGAGAAGGCAAGGTCCCTTTACTAATAGTACTTATGTTTTAGTAATGTATTTTGCTAAGTTCTTCCTTTTGTCAATTCTATAGTAGTAATAGAGCTCAATATATTATTTAACATGTTAAAATATATTTACATAACTAATATTTACTAGAATAATTAGTATCCTTTAAATCTCACAAGAATTCACCACTATCTTACAACACAAATGATCAATATATAATCATAATTCCATGCATTACTCACTCTTTATGCAAAACACAATAGCATTGACTAGATCACATTCATGCCCACATACATAATTTGTGTTGGTTGTATACATACCTTGTTGGAAATTCGAACAATACTGAGAGGGGGGTGAATTAGTATTATTAACTTTTAAAAACTAAAACCATTTTTTAACTTATTCATTAACACACATGATTAACAAGACACAAGAAACACAACTTTTATCGTGGAATCCCAATTGGGAAAACCACCGATACTTCCTATTACTGCAAAATTATATTTACAAATAGTTTCTTCCTACTACTCCAGACAAGGATGGTACTACACCCTATTTACCAAAAACTACTAGGAGGAGGCTACGACCCCCTGGTTTATTAGCTACTACTGAAAGGATGCTTCTACACCTTAATTACTAGAAACTACTGGAAGGATCCTACAACCCCTTAGTTTATCAGCTCCTACTTAAAGGATGCTTCTATACCCTATTTATCAGCTACTATTGGAAGGAGGCTATGACCCCCTTGCAAGCATATAGCCTGCCCTAGCACCACCCTAGCACCACCCTAATATGATTTTATCAGACTTCTAGATATCCTTATATATTTAATACTGCCACTGGTTTCTCATTACTTCCCTAGTCTCTGTTTGTCTACTGCTGCATGGATCTGGACGACAGAGACACCCTACTAAACTTGAAATATTTGTTTATAAATACATTTCCAATCATTCATCTTTATTTACCAACATATCTCTTCACTCTGGAGTTTCACAGTTGCACCCTTTCAATATGGAGTCATGCATGTTCATTAAACACATCACTTCATAACACGTGCCTCTTCATCAAACACGTTTCCTACTTCTCTGTTTAATTATTTTTTATTTTGTTTAAATTTATCAATCACAAACTTCTGCAATTTCCTTTATGCAACGACCTTTCCGCAACAATATCTTTGCAACATACCTTTCTGCATTGACCTTTCCACATTTACCTTTCCGCAATTAACTTTCCAAAATTGTGGATTGCGGACAATTACCTTTCTACAGATAGATTTCCACATTTACCTTTCCTCAAATACCTTTCTGCAATCATCTTTCTGGAATTACATTCTGCAATTAACTTTCTGAAATTGCGGATTGCGGACAATTACCTTTCCACAATTACCATTCGCAGTTACCTTTCCGCAATTAACTTTCCGTAATTGTCTTTCTACAATTACCTTTCCGCGATTACCTTTCCACAATTCTATTTTCACAATTGTCTTTCCGCAACGACCTTTCCGCAATTGTGGGTTGCAGGTTTGCATTTTGACTTTTCTCAAAATTGTTTCTGTAATTTGTCTTCTGCAATTAGTAGATTGCAGATTGCGGTTTACTTCTGCATTGCAGATTGCGGATTGCGGTTTACTTATGCATTGCAGATTGCGGATTGTGGGTCTGGATTTCGACTTTTCTCGAAATTGCTTCCGCAATTTGTCTTCCGCAAGACTTCTTCCACAATTTTCGGATTGCAAGTTCCTTCCACATTGCGGGTATGCGTTTCGATTTTTCTCGGAACTACTTCCACAATTCCCTTTCCGCAAAAATTCTTCCTCAATTTGCGGATTGCGGATCTTCTTTTTACAAATTCTCAAAAGTGACTTTCGCAAATCTATTTCTGCAACATTGTGAACCGTTGATTGCTTTGGGAATCCACCTCGTCTGTTGATCTGTCTTCTCTGTTTAATTATTAACACTCTATTTCACAGAGTCACTGATTTTCCATTCTCGAATGCACTCATCCTTTATAAGTATGCAATAATATGTTCTGCTACAAGAATAATATATTTTGTTTATTATATATTTGAATATCATATCTTTGTTTTATATCTCTTGCTTAATAATAAACATTTTTTTTTGTTCCATGACATCTTTTAACAATTCCTGTAGCTTATCGTTGTAGATGATTGCATCTTAATTAATCTGTAACGAATAATGGCATCCTATGTGGATTTCCATGATGTCAGGGGGTCAACTCTAGGATTCTCATTTATTGGATTGTAACAATCACCACACTCAATGGAGACAATGGAAAGACTCTCATAACTAGGCAAACACAATCTCGGAGGATCATTGGAAGCTTTTCTAGGAAGAGCCACAAACAGGACAAATTACTCGCCAAGAAGGCCCTAATATCCCTAGGTGGGGTTACTTTAGCAGAGGCACCTTTACTATTAAACAAGCCTATGCTCTTCTTGCAAATTGCAACTAGAACAACTCCACTAGGATTTGGAAAGTTTTTTGGAAGCAGAATCTTTGGCCTAATGTTTCAACATTTTTATGGATGGTGACCTGGAGATGCACTCTTACTTGGGACATAATCCTTAAAAGAGGATTTGAAGGTCCTTACATGTGCTACCTATGCAGGGAATCAACATAATACATTGAGCACCTCCTTAGTAAATTCCAATTCAACAGGAAATTGTGGGATCTTGGTGCAAGTGTTTTCCGACACATACTATAACCAGAACAAGATCCATGACACTATTACCAACTGGAGAGACCAATTTTCTTCCAATAACATTGTTAACTGAACCTGACATCTCTTCCCTGGGTTCCTGCTATGGGAATTATTGAAAGAAATAAATCGCAAGGTCTTTTAGAACATTGCTCTCCCCACTTGACAAATATGGGCAAAAATCCATTTGCATATATAGGAAACCATCGACATTTCCCACTGGGACACCATTGAATTGGAAGGATCCTTGCAGGACTTAGAAATTCTTAGGGCTTGGAAATTACAACCACAAAATGTGGTAAGCACACACACACACAAGAAAAACCAACCTAACATTCGCAACACTTGGTCCCCACCGGATGTCATATACATCAATATAAATTTTGATGGTGCCAACAGGGGTAACCTGGGCCTAGCGAACTACGAATTAGTTTTTAAAGACCAAAATGGAAGCATTCTGTGACTGTATGCAGTATAAATGGGAATTGACAACAATAATGCGTCTAAGTTATATTCCCTACTAAAAGGAATCCTCATAGTTAAGAAAGAGCATTAAACCATGCTTAAGGTTAAGGACAACTCTCACTTACTGATCTACATTCTCACATGACTCCTCAATGACTCTAAATAAATAAAACTCACTCCATGTTGGTGGTTTGCGGCCAAGTTGGACCTTCAAGGTACCACGTTGGATGGATATTTAGTCATTGCTCCTCTCCACATTAGAAGGGACACCAACACGATAATGAACACACTCACAAACTAGGGAATTGATAACCCTCAGGAGGAATGCAATTAATCATGGGACTAAGTGAGCCAAGAGAATCTCAGAGAAAAATGAATCCACATCAACCTATAAGACACTTCCCCCAACATCAGGTGTCACACAGCTGGGGATCGTATCCCACACATTTAACCCTTTTTGTCAAAAGGTGGGTGAACCATGTATGATGCCAAATGGCCTATTGACATCAGCCTCTAAGTAATGTCTTTATGAAGAAACCACGGTCCGTTAGTTAGCTCATCATCATAGTAAATTCCTGGGAAGTAATGTTACGCATGCAAGTTATATCCCTCATGTGATATATCAAGGTAATTCATGCAGAAGGTGGCAGAAGGGGTATGTAGTACTTACAACCTATTCCCCACCATAGGAAATGGAAGCCTTGGAACAAAAGCAGGTCTCAGTTTAGTAAGGATTGCATTCGTCTCCCTTGTCTATGTTCTTTTTGGGATAGAAAGATGATACTCTACCTCTGTGAAAGTTTTGTTTGGATCCTTCCCACTGGGGTACTCACCATGGTCAGGGTGAAGGTGTCTTCGAGGAAAATGAAAAAATGGCCAGCATCGCTAGCATATGCTGCAAACCTTGGATGATATGAGGAAGGTATAGGGTTTTTTTAGTAGGAACTCCCTGAACTGTGAGAGTCCACACCATCCGTCTAGAAAATAGACTGAAAAAGAGGCACATACGTCCCTTAGCTGAACAACTTGCTATTGATTTTATTATCCCAACTGAGGATGGTGGGTGTGGATGCATAAGGGAGACATGACACACTAATACTCTAGGAATTTTTTGGACGACCAATACCCTAATGTATATGGAAATGAAAGACTCTATCTAGGGGTTTCTCAATGGAGATGAATTCCCACTAGTTGACCGAATATGCAAGATTGAGGCTAGTCGGTTTTCCCACATCTGACATAAACACGTGGAAATGGAAAGAATCAATATCAAGATGGGTGTACTAGACATAGCCCTCACTGACAAGACCTTTACCATGCCTCCACCAGAAGCAATTGCAAATACTTAGTTGGTGTACATGCACTTCCCTTTAGCCACAAACGACAACAAATCAGGTGGAATCCCTCCAAAAATCCCTCTTTATGATGATGATTAGTTGGTTTAGTATTTTTTCTTTTTGGTCAGTCAAACTAGGTTTAATCTTGTCCCTATTTTGAATTCCTCGTCATAACCCTTGGCCTACGGGGCACTCTCTATCATTTTAACTTTGAACAACATAATGGCTTACCTGCCATAGATACTATAGTCGTGTGGTCACCTATAGATACTTGTTTGTCCGGTTTTTGAAGTCAAGCAATAATTTTATGGAAACCTGGTTTCTCTTAAATTATTTATTGGGAAATTCACATGTCCATATAGAAATATGTTTTTGTGCTGTACGGCATGCATTTCCACATTTCCTGTATGAAACGTGCTGGGGAAGGGGGGGTGTTTCTTACAACTAAGATTAGAAAATTTCATTTATTGAACAGGAGATTATTTTATAGTATAGTCATGATCTATGCCAGTTTGAACGTACATAAATTACAACAGCTTGAAGACTTTGGTCCCAGTGACCAGCACTACCCATTATCCAGAAATTTAAAATGCCCTGTATGGAAGGCAATTCTACTATTTATACTACAATTTTTTAATGCCTTGTGAGGAATTGGCCTGTAATTATTTTGATTGAAAAATGAAGATTCTTTTTCATATTAATATTGGTCTGTCAAATTTGGAATTACATATGAGAAAAATGGGGCACTCAAAAATACATTTATGCCCTGTTCTGTCATCTAGCGGTACTGCAATTGATTTCTCTATACAGTCATATAAACAAGCATACCTTCTAAACTATCTGAACTTACTATGCATACAAATATTCTTTTCTGTCTGCTGATTTTTTACACACAAAAAAGGTGATGTATCTCCTATTACTTTGTAATCAGACATGAAATAAGTTGTCAATTCCCAGAAGAGTGGAACCTTCTTGACCGTTCCAAACACAACACTGAAACCAACATATTCACATACACACATGCAGGAGATCCTTGAGCATTCAAAGGAACACCCAGACAAAACGAGGCCCAAAAACAACAGCAGATGTATCCTACATCGAACAGGCCTTGAAAAGAGTAGGCCCAAAAAGACTGAATCATATAGGCATATAAAAGAAAGAAGCCCTTCCATGCAACAGGCCTGAAAGAAATAACACAAGGAACCATAATCCAACCCAGCCAGACAATAAACTCAGCACTAGGAGATAGAATTAAGCAACCGGCAGGAAACCATTGGAAGCAATTGAAGGCCGCACTGCACAAAAGAATTCCACCGTCCAGCCATCAGGCCCTGGACTTTTTGTTCTAGCAAACTTGCCCAAAATATTGCTGATTTCCTTTAAAGACATAGGATTGAACAGGTCCTTGCCATCCTCCTCAGAAAAAACCTAGGATAGTTCTACACCACATTGAGATAGTGCACTAAATTGTTCCCTCTAGGATCTTTAAAAAGATGATCAAAATGAGACACAACTCCCTCCTGCAACACTCGAGTTGGGAAGAGAAGACATTCCCATTGACTGTCAGATCCCAAATAGGATTGATATTTTTTTGGTGCTCAACATACTTATGAAAAAATTTGGTGCTGTTACCTCCCTGACCAATCCAAACAACACTACTCTTCAACAGCAAAGAAGCTTCCTCTGCCTCCAGAATTTCACCTTTCTTGCCTCCAAGTCATCAAGGACTACTTTTTCGATATTAGAAAAGACAATTGATTTCTTATTGAAAATACAGTTTGTACTTTCCCTTCCAAATCCAGGAGGTCTTCTTGCATCTTTAATATTTTGTTTTTTCCCATTTTGGAACAAAAATCTTTAGAGGTTTTAAATTGTCAACCATATGTATAATAGCCAAAGAAATGGGCCTGGAATCTAATTTAATCCAAGTGGAGATAACCAGCTCCTTAAACTCATCTTCTATGGACCAAGTATGATTGAATTTGAATGGGAAGTTTTGCTTTACCTCACCAAAATCCAGCTGTAGACACATAGGCAAGGGATCAGAGATGGTTGAGGCCACATTCCAGGGTCTAAATTGCCCCACCTTCTTAGACAAATATTTAGCAATAAATAATTTCTCTAGTTGCTTCCCCACTCAAGCCTCATCAGCCCTACCAATCCTCCAAGTCGGAGTGACTGGATGACGCTTGACATTGGATTTTTAGCATTAGCATGAATACTTTTAATATTTGCAGACTAACATATAAACAACTAACAAGTGCAGTAAACAACATCAATACATTAACACACTGAACACAAGAGTTTTTCACCGGGGAAACCTTTAAAGGACAAAAACCCCAAAATCATTAGTAATTCATCTCGCAAATGAGATGATTGAGTTTTCCCGAAATTCCACAAACACTAACTTGGTTTGTATCATAGATCCACAATTACAGAAGATAATCCAATTACACAGAGGAATACCCAATTAGGGCTTGCTTCCCTAATCGTTTCTCTCCTGCCTAGAATTAGCATGCTGCCCGGATTCCTGCTTTGCTGCCATGCTGCCTTGTTTTGTTGCTCGGAACCTGCTGGGAAGGTTAGTGGGCTTCGCGAGCCCTCCTGGGCCAGTTCATGGATTTCCTGAGGGTTTGGTGTAGACCCAACACCCTTTGGGCTAGTATGCAGATGGCTCGAGGGTAGCTGACAGCCCTCACAGGCTTGCCTTAAGGCTGCCCGAGGGTCTGTAAGAGGCCTCAAACCCTCTCGGGCTGGCCTATTGGCTGCTCAAGGGTTCTGTGGGCTCTTGGTAGCCTTCACAGGCTGCTGCTTTGGGCTGCTCGAGACCCTAGAAGAAGGGTTGAGCCCTAGGGTGGCCTGCCCATGGAAGAAAGACGGGCAACCGTGAGAGAGGAGGGCTGCCTGTGGAACCTTGAAGCTGCTCAGTGATGTTGAAGCTACTCGATGATGCTGCTTGTAGAAGACAAGAGAAGAGTTGGGGTGAAACCCTACCTCAAAATCTGATAAAAAAGGTTGTTGTTGAAACCCTAGCTTAGGGTTTGTAGAAAACAAGTGTGAATTCCCTAGCCAGACTCTTCCATGCTAGGGCATCACATCAATCTTCCTTCTCTTTAATAACTAACAATTTCTTTTGTTGGAGCAACTATACATGTGAGATCAAGTGTGTGTGTAATAATGAAATGGATTTATCTATTTTTATATCCTTCAAGTCACTTATAAGTGGACCAAAATCAGAAAGAACAAAATATTATTATTTTATTCTTTTCTCACTTTGACTTTTACCTTTAGTGGTACTAAGGTCTTTTTGAACTTTTTTTTTTACACCTTAGTGGTACTAATGGTGTTGAGTCCACAATTGGTCCCTTTTTAACCATCTTTAATCACCTTTTCTTCCCTTGTTTTACACTACTCAGCATCCTAATACAACCTGTTTTCCTCACTCTATGCCTTAAATTACCAAGGTAAGGCTGATTATTGTTTTATCCTATTGATGCTTATGATTGTGGCAATTAAGGCTGTTTATCTCTCGAAATTGTGCTAATTTGTTGTTATCTATGAAGATAGCGCGAGATGAGTTGACTGCAGGTAAGCAGAGCTGAACAAGTCTTGAAAAAGGGGTGTTCGTGATTCAAGAAGTTCCTCAATCCTTCAATCATCGCTTAAGGCACGTGATTCCTATGCAACCCTCCAGATAGAGCCGTACAAAGGGGCTGTAATAGAATGTGCTATGATCGGGGGATCTTTAGTATAGCTGTTCGAATATCATGGCGATCTGGGAAGATCGCCACTTCTGGGCCAGTCTACAGCTTTCTCTCATTTTCTATATTTGCACCATGCCACGTCTTGTAACAACCAGTGTTATTCAGGGCGCCTGAAGATCAGAGATCTTCATGGCTTCCCTTTGTAATAGGATTGGCTGTTATAGTTTGTATGTATAAAAGTGAGAGAATGTCTCGACCCAGGGGGTTGGAAAATATATATTCATTCTTGTATTGACAGTGGGGGTGATCGGTACTCATTCTTTCTTTTAATACAAAGAGTTGCTGCTGATTTAAAGGAGCTGTACATTGTTCATCCAGCATCTCTGTATGAAGACTGGGCCCACCTTTTGCAGAGATTGCTGAGTTAAGGTAGGATTTCTGAAATTATAATTGTGTGATGTTCTGTTGATTATATTGTTTGTGTGCGCAGCAGTAGGATGTGTGAATTTGCAGTATTACATTTTCCTGAGATTGACAACTGCTACAGGACAACAGTCGACTGAATAGGGAGTTTCCTTCGTGCAATATTTTTTAATAGCTGTACACAGCTTTGTTCATCTCATGGTCCAAATTGTCGTCCCACAAATCCCCGCACTTGTTTTACTGTTATAATTGTTGTCTCCATTTCTGCAATTCGATTCTTTAAGGTAGCCGAACTTAATTTGCTGCAATTGAATTTCTAGATCACAATTAGTTATGAGTATGAATTTCAAGAGTGTTTAGATTAAATAGATGAATCATTTATTCCAGGATATGAATAGGATTTTCTTTATGTCTGCAAGTGTTATTTGAGTCTGATTTCATTTCCTGTTAATGCATGGTAGAGAGAATTGGAATTTGTAGTATTTAGAAGATTGGTGGGATTACATAGGTTCTGAGGGATGAACATGGTTGTTTAGGGGTAAAGTGTTTAATTACAATGATCTGGTGTTTAAGCATAAATTGTGCATCTATCCTTTGAAATAAAAGACTTTCTCGGGTTGACAATAAATCTCGTATGCTCTGTGTGTTGATAAGAATTTATCTACATTTAGGGCGCTCGACATTTTGGCGCCGTTGCCGGGGAAGGATAAAAATTAAACACTATCAGTAGTTGCATTTGGTAATTATTTCTAGTCAATTTCTTTTTATTCTCTTTGATGAAATGATTTGGGTTGTATGAATATGAGAAGGGTAAAACCCGATCAATTCCCAACTCCCAAAACCCCACAGGATACTAACAGTGCAGGTGGCTTGGGTCGAGGTCAAGGAGTACCTTTGGGAAGAAGGACGTTCATTGACGACCTGGTTGACAGAGCTGATTCATCCACTGGGGCTCATTTTCAAGAGACTCCTATCAGAAGAAACCCTGTCGATCCTGGCGCGCTAGCGTCGGGATCCACGGTGGAGAATACACGAGCAGCTGCGACTTCCTCAGCCATCCCTGTAGATAAAGACGCAGCTGTTACAACGGGACCTACTGGTAGAGGTCCGAATTATCACATTAATGGGAGGAGTGTAACTAAGGAAGAGTGGGATCAGTACCACCAGAAGCTCCTGGGTCAGTGGAAAAATGAAGAAAAGAATGAGGAACAAGAGAAGGACGAAGAAAAGAACACAGGAAGAGACGAAGAGGAGAAAAAAGAAGAGGAGATGAGTAACAGACACGGGGCCGACGAGGAAGAAGTGATGGGAGAAAACTATCATCATGAGAATCGCTCCCTGCCAGAGGGAACAGTGGCTACATTGGAATTTCCGATTCAACAACCAGATGGGGCAGCTCCTATGAAGAATATCTCACCATCGGTGTTACCTCATTTCCATGGAAAGGTGGCAGAAGATCCAGACGAATTCCTTTTCGAATTCAATATTCTTTGTCGCAGCTACGATTATATCACCGATGCCCAAAAGCTAAAATTTTTTCCTGCTACCCCGAAGGACAATGCATTACGCTGGTTCATGAGCCTTTGGGGAGGAACCGTTGCTAATTGGGATTCAATGAAACAAGTGTTCCTGGAGAAATATCAGGAATATTGTAATACCAAGGACAAGAGGGAAGAATTATTTAAAATGGTACAGAAGGAGGATGAAAGTTTGGAAGATTTTGTGGAAAGGCTACTGTACAATGTGCAGAGAGCTGGGCAGATGAACATGGGGATGGATGTACTCAAGATAATCTTGCTCCGTGGGATCAGAGATGATTGTTTAGATATGTTAAACCTTCTTGGTAAGGGAGATATCTCCAAAGAGCCTTTTGATAAAATTGTGGAACTATGAAAGAGATACTCCAGGGGGTCTTCCAGGAACAATAAGCGGGACAAACGAGATAAGTTAGAACATGACGTCTTCGACAGAACTCAGAAATCATCTAATGGAGGCGCCACCCGTGCAAAGATAGGCAATCTCCTTGAAAATTTTAAAACAGAAATGATGAGTTCTATCTCCTCGGAGATCGATGTCCTGAAGGCAAAGCAAAAACAAGCAGTGGAGGACCTCACATTAGGAGTGTTCTGCCCCCGATGTAGAAAGAATCATCCGGTAAGAGAATGCCTGCTTGACAAAGTAAACGTATGTCAGCTGTGTGAGCTGAACCACGATACGAAAGAATGTCCCTCACTCCCTCAAGTAAAGGCCATTCTGCAGGCATCAAACCCGGATGTGGAAGCAGCCTACTTTATTGCACAGAAGAAACCATGGCAGCCTTGAAATCAAGGTATGTCTCTAGACTCTTTTCCATTTTTGAATAACATGGGAAATTGGAACAATAATATGCAAGATGTGAATACACAATTCCCTTCAAATTATACTCAGTGGAACTCTTCCCAACTTGCAATGCAAAATTATAACTCATGGAGTCCTTGGACACAACCACCTCATCAACCTACGTCGTGGTCTCCTGGGTGGAGGAATTTCCATCCTGGGAACCAGTTTACTCAACAGCCACCTCAACATTCACCATATTCTCCTCAGTTTCCCAAATTTCCCCAATTTCCTCCATATCCTCAATACCCACCTCAGCAGTCCCAGCTACAGCTGCAGAATAATTCTGTCCCGAATATACCAATCCGACCTCAGCTGCCTGCCCAACCTAACCCCAACCCGAATAATAAAGCAGTCCATCAATTAGAGACTGTCAACATGCCAGCCTACTCTCTGTCCCCTATACCTTGCAATGAAATTCATTTACAATCTGGGAAAATTGTAGAACCTATAATTACAGAGGATGTTTCACCCTCTGTGCACAAAGAAACAAGGAATTCACAGCATCTATTTGACACAGCCCCTATCATTGAAGATGCTGAGCATCCCTTAGAAGGGACGGCTGAAACATCCGACGATAAGGGGATGGCTGAAACATCCAATGATAAATTTGACAATACACAGCCTTCCCAGTTGATAAAGCAACCACCATACCCCGAAAGACTAATGCTACCAAGAACGGGGGGGCAATCTCAGTTTAACCTCCTAGGAGAGTTAAGGAACCTTTATGTCAAAATCCCCCTTCTTCAAGCTCTCCAAGATGTCCCTATTTACGCTAGAACAATGCAGGACCTGTGTGCTAAGAGAGCAGGAAGGAAACCCAGGGATCCTCCCACGGTTCACGTCATAGGAAACTTATCTGCCTTGATGACAGGAAAAGCCCATGTGACTAAATATGATGACCCTGGCAATCCTACCGTTACTGTACAAATAGGACAGACATAGATACCCAACGTACTAGTGGACCTAGGAGCAGCAATCAATGTTATCACAATAGAGACTGTAAAGAAGCTTGGGCTCACTAATCTTAGACCGACCCCTACTATTTTGGAATTAGCAGACAGATCCACCATCAGACTTGAAGGGATCCTAGATGACCTTGTCATCTTAGTAGATTCATGGGAGTACCCAGCTGACTTTTTGGTATTACAACCTAAATCGCAGTTGGGGGGACACCCATTGATCCTGGGGAGACCTTGGTTGGCCACAGCTGATGCTTGCATTAGCTATCAATCGGGGTCCATGACTATATTTGATGGTATGGATACTAAAAATCTCACCCTTTATCCTCCATCTTGGCCAAGTCTAGAGGTTGAAACATCCCTTTGGATAGAGCAGGAGGAGGAGGAGGATGTTCAGCCACTATTAACTATAGGGAAGGCCTTAAGTTTTAAAAATGAAACAGAAGATGACACTATTAGCAATTTCATTAGTGAACCCGCTTCGGTGAATAGAGAGGTCTATCAAATTCTGAACACCACTTTGGGCAAGGAAGAACAAGAAAATATTACGGAAGAAGCCTTGGTTGGTGACACAAACATAATCCCGGTTGTGAAAATTTTTGAGAGTATCCCTATTGAGGTAGAGCCTGGAAGAACTTTGAATATCAATCCTAGTCTCTCCTTAGAGGAACAAAAATGCCTGATCAGCCTCTTGAAAGAA
>LPNX010038403.1:0-101210 GCA_001517045.1 Pseudotsuga menziesii | reverse complement strand
CTAGGTTGTCTTCCACCACATCTTTGGCAAGTATCACATTTTCTGACGTGCGCATGTGCATCCCGGAAGAGCGTTGGCCAATAGTAACCAGCCCTAAGGATTTTGTGGGCTGTAGTGTCTCCTGAATAATGTCCGCCGGCTGGACCATCGTCTAATTCAGACATTACTTTCTCAGCGTCTTCTCTTTCCAAGCATCTTAGAAGGACTCCATCATAGTTTCTTCGGAATAATATGCCTTCTACGAGTTGGTAGGAAGCTGACTTTAGATGCAAAGCTCTTCTTTGTTTGGAACTCCAATGTTCAGGAAACACCCCTGACTGCAGGTAATGTACACGGTCTCTATACCAAGATTCAGGAGCTGTAAATAAAGGACAAACATCCATTAGATGCAACTCAGCTTCATCATCCCATGCTTTTTCTTCATCATTACTACTTCCAGTCATCAGCTTGCATAACCCCTGACCTTTCACTATAGTGGCTGGTTTGAATTCCAAGTCGTATTCTTGAAGGGCTGTCACCCAGTTGCCCCTTCTTTCTCCCAATTACTTTTGAATGAGAAGGGATCTTATGGTTGGGTAAGGGACTATTACCTTGGTTGGATTTTTTAGTATATAAGGCCTGAATTGCTTGACTGCCTTAAATACTGCATATGCTTGTTTGTCAATGGCTGGGTAGTTTAATTCAGCTCCTTGCAGCCTAGTACTCATAAAAGAAATTGGGCATTCATCACCCCCGTCTTCCTTTTGTGTAAGTATGGCTGCCAATGAATCATCGGACGCAAATGTATATATAATAAAATCCTTGTCAAAATATGGCCTTTTCAGAGAGGGCGCATGTGCAATAGCAGTCTGGATTTTACTGAAAGCATTCTTTTCTGTTTCAGTCCACTTAAATTGTGTATTTTGCTTAACCATATGCTGTAATGGTTTAACAGTCTGGGCAAAATTAGGCACAAACCTACGCACAAAATTTATCGTTCCCATGAAGGATTGCATCCCTTTTTTGTTATGAGGCATAGGGATTTGCTCAATAGCCTTAATTATTTCTGGATCTATGGATATACCCCTCTTCGAAACTATATGCCCCAGTAACTTGCCTTCGGTAACCGCGAACACGCACTTCTTAGGATTGAGGGAAATACCATATTTTCTGCAGCGTTCAAAGATTTTCTTTAAGTGGAACGCGTGCTCCCCTCTTTTCTTCAAAAAAATTGTGATGTCGTCCAGGTAGACCACCACACTTCGCCCAATCAGTCCGCGAAAAGCTATGTCCATCGCTCTTTCAAATGTTGCGCCAGCATTAATCAGTCCAAAGGGAATTCTTCTATATGCAAAAGTTCCCCATTTAGTTCTGAATGTCGTCTTCAATCGATCTTCTTCGGATACCAATACTTGGTTGTAGCCAGAGAAACCATCTAACAATGAAAACATTTCAGAACCAGAAACCATCTGAAGCAATTGCTCCATGGGAGGTACCGGGTAGTTGTCTTTATCCGAGGCGTGGTTTAAGTTTATGAAGTCCACGCATAGTCTGATTTCTCCCGACTTTTTCCTGACAGGCACCAGGTTTGACACCCATTCAGAATGCCTAACTTTAAAGATGATCCTAGCGTCCATCAATTTCTTCACCTCGCTTTGAATCAGCGGCTCCAGCTTGGGGTGCATTTTTCTTAACGGATGTTGATATGGCTTAACGCCAGCTTTAATAGGAATGATATGCTTAATAATATCAGCGTCGTAAGTTTTCAAATCTGCATATGTCCAGGCGAAGACATCCTTGTACTGCTTAAATAGACTGAGAAACTTGTCCCTTTCCGCGGGTGAACAACTTTTGCCGAGGTTCATGAACTTGGGATCCGTTTCAGTCCCTAAGTTAATTAGCTCGAACTGTAGAGTTGAGCTGTGTGTCTTCACATTAGTGGGTCTTCTAAATTTCTCATTCAAGTCAAACATTTTTTCCAACGTCCTGACTCCTTTGGGAATGAAATTGTTATATTTCATTTCAGCCTGATGTTCCTCATCGTCTATGATAGCCCCTTTAAAGACTTCATCGTTTGTCAAGCATTCAATTATCTGCTGATCATCGTCAAATACTCGCAGGTTGGTGATCATGTCCGGTACTGAAGGCCTGAAAATTAATTCAATAGAGAATTTGTTATTAGTGGGAACCAGCCTGGCAGCTGATGTAGCTAAAATATCAGCAGCTGCATTTTTTATCCTTGGGATTGAAATAATGTTAAATGCATGAAATTGTCTAAGCAAATCCCATACCACGTTTTGGTAAGCTTTCAAGTGAGGGGAGACACAATGTATTTGATTTCTTATTTGTTTCACAGCTATTTCTGAGTCCCCAAAAACTTTTAAATTACTAACCTCTAGCTCGATCGCTTTCTTGAGTCCCTGCAATAATGCTTCATATTCGGCTGTGTTGTTAGTACACTCAAACTCTAATCTACAAGAAAGGAAGTGTTTATTTTCTTGTGGATCAATAAGGACGCAGCCGGCCCCTGACCCCTCTAACATCTTCGAGCCATCAAAGTATAAAGTCCAGAAAACATTATCTACTGAAAGTGAGTTTACTCCTACGGCTAAATCTACTATTTTACAGTCAAGCTCATCAGCCTGAGAAAAACGAAGGAGATCAGGCTGAGTGTCAGATGTGCTGCTAGCTTCTTCTGCTTGATAATTCCCTGGTTCAAGTTCAATAAAGTAGTTTCCCAATACAGATTCAACTGGTACATTCTTCTCATCCAATTGAGTGACGTTATACTTCATGTAAGGTTCTCTCAAAACTTTGATTTGATTGGGACTTCCTTTGTACGGTAACCAAAGATGTGACCAATCTGAAGTGAAATACCCATTCAATTTAGCTGACCAATCCCTACTTAGGACCAGGCCGTAAGCATCTGGTATGTCAACCACTACGATGTTAATAACTTGGCATACTCTGCTATCAGATGCCAGGCGAATTAGGACGTCCTCCATTTCACCAATCACCTTAACGTCTGTCCTATCCAATTGCACCACCCTCCACGTGGATGGTTTAGGCTGCCCATTTATTTTCTTGCATACCGATATGGGCATGACATTAATTGACGCCCCTGAGTCTACTAGACAATTGTGCACGTTATGATTGAAAACTTCAAAAGTCGGGAGGAAAGGTGGATGTTTATTTTTAGAGATACCTCCGGTGCTAGCCTCTCCGATTTCTTCTTCATCCCGGGGCTGATTTTCAGTGGGCAGTTTCTCTTCAGACATTTCAAGTGCTTTCAACAGTTTTTTTTTTTGTTGAGGTACTTTGCACATTTCGAACAATGGGACGTTTGCTTTCACCTTCTTCAAATCTTCAACAATGTCATATTCAATTTGTGATCTAGTGGGCTGAGATTTACCAGCACTTACGTTCTCTTGATTTGACTCAGGCGATGTTCTGTTCTGTCTAGGGTCTTGGCTGGTAATAGTGGATTCCGGTATCTGATCAGCCAAGGACTTATCCTAAAACTTCTTCCTGACATTCCTTTGCAGCCTCCTGATCTTTGGGAGTAAGAGACTGTCATCACTAACCGTCCCTTTACTTCTAGTTGTCACGTTAGCTTCCCTGACCTCCTTGCGTCCTTGAGTATTTTCCTCTTCAGCGTCGAGCACAGAGACAGAAATCCATAATGCCATAGTCTCTTCCTCCTGTTCTTTTGTAGAAGTGGAAGCAGCATTTTTTTTTCTCTCCTCATCATCTTCTTCTGTCATTCTGGAATCCAACATCTGATTCATGACCAATGTCATTGAATTTATCCATTGCGGATAGTTCTTTTCGGAGTGAGGCTGCTGATGAAAAGTACAGAAGTTTTCCATACCTATGTCTGTCAAATTCATGGATGCATTCCTTTGAGGAGGAGGTTGGGTCTGATTGCTGTCTTCTCTTTTCTTATAGTATGGCCTGTAGAACTTTTGTGCTTCTTTTTCTTTCTCTAAATCTATGATCTTGTTAGAGAGCTTTTGCCCCATTTTGGCCATACCTTCATAGTTTGGTGCTTTCTCCTCCTTGGGCTTAGTAAACAGTAAGGTTTTCCTTTTCTCCCCCGACTGTTCAGGATAATCTTCGACGCTCTCCCTTTCAGCCTCCACCACTTCTACCTCTTCATAAGTCTCCGTCAAAGTAGGCTTGAACCTACCTTTTGCAAACATGGCTAAATCAGGACCCAAAGCTGAAGTATAGTATTCAATCAGTACTTTGTCTGAAGGCTTATCTATTTCAGAGAAATTTTTTAGATATGCCGCAAACCTTTGTGTAAAGCTGTGCACCTTTTCTTTTTTCTCTTTCTTCAATGCACACAGTCCTTTCATGAGGGCAACGTGAGTCTTTTGGACGGCATATTTACTTCTGAATATTCTCTCAAAAGTATCCCAGTCTGGGATAGAATTGGCGGGCAATCCAAAATACCACGAGGCCGCAGCTCCTTTGAGGGTATGCGGGAATAGTCTACAAACCACATCTTCGTGCTCCCCTGCCCTCAGTCCCTCTAATGCCAAGTAGAAACTCTGTAGATGATCATCCACCAGGGTTTTTTCGTTTGGGTCAAATTTGGGCAGTAGCTTCTCAAAGGCTTGGGGTAGGTCATGCAAAGGTGGGATCAGATTCAAAGGCGATCTAGCTTTCCATGCGGGTGGTGAAGGATTAGGTGGGGGTTGATTGGCGTTAACACCGGCCATGAGTCTGGGTGGAGAATGAGGGGGTGAAACAACAGGCGTGTGAGGACGTGAACCAACAGGGGTGTGAACAGAAGAGCTGTAAGGAGTGTCTGGTCCTATTTGGTTCAAAGGCAATTAAACCTCCTGTAAGGCAGTTTCCACAAGCTCTTCCCAGTCTCCAACCAACACTGAATCTTCAATTAGAGGACGTTCTTTCTTCTTGTACTCTCTTCTAGGCAATTCGGGAATAATTGGCAACCCTCCGATCTTCTTTACATAAGCACGGGTATGTCTTCTTAGATCATTTACAATCTCGTTGCGAACAGGATATAGATGTTCTCTGTTTTCTTCTTCTAGAAATGAATTACGCGGTCCACTACTTTCAGAACTGTAACCAGTAGAATGTTCTCTGTAAAACGGGTTTCCTCGGCCAGCCATGCACTGGCGGCCCTCCTTCTAGCGCCAAAACTGTTCAGGCCTGGAAAATCGCAGGCGGCAACAGTAAGGGATTCTCCCCAATCAGCGTTCCCAACTAGCCCACTGACTGTTTGGTATAGGGAATTCGTCCGGTTCGCGGTCCAGATACCGTGAGTCAAGTAACAAAAAAAAACAAAGTTTTACCGGTTGCGGCCCGGTCCACCGAATTTTTTTGTATTTTAACTTAAGAGATGAAATGCACGTGCCTAACTAAGTGCAAGGTGATTAGACTGCAAGCGGCAGTCACGATGTGATGCGAAGGTTCTTACCTCTCGTCTTAGACCCACAGGCAACCAAATCACATACAATAAGAAACAAACTAATTATCTAAACTATCCCTAGGGAGCGAGCCATCAATTTTAAGTGAGTAATTCAATTTTTTGCACATGCAGTATGAAGGACTACAGTTAGCTGATACTCCATTCAAACACATGAAAAATCACAAATATTTAACAACCAGGTAGCTGATTGCTGTATGAAAACCAATATTACTCACATGGAAAGATCATGAAAATACCGAAGAACATTTAATAAGAGCACGTAGGTTCAGGAAACTAAACATTCTCACAGTAAATGAAAAGCAGCTGAAAACGAAATAGTTCCTTTTCAACATCATTCATTGAAACACATTGATACATTCCATTTCACTTTCTCCAACCAGGTAAATTTGCATTTTCCTTTTGCAAAACGAAGTAGTTCCTCTTACAAGCAAACATTACAATTTTTTCCAGGGGAAAAAGCCCCCTTTCAGTCAGGATTCCCATTATTTAAACCACAACTGCTGTCTCCTGAGCTGCCCTCAGTGTGTGATCTTTCAGAACCCTTCACGATTCAGTTTCCTCTCTGGTCGTTACGTTTTCCCCCATCATTTCCACAGGCGTTTATCTTCTGACAGTAACTGCTGAAAATGCCTCATCGGTGCCTCTGTCATTCATTTATGTTGTCCGTTTCTTTGCGATACGTTGCTTCAGCGATCTATGGGATTCTCTCTGCATACAACTTTGGTGCATTATCCACTAAATTGAGATGTTAGGCATCTAAAATTTCTAACCATACTGATAAATCCACAAGGGGCTGGCCTGGTTCATCCGTGCGAGAACTCGCGGCAAAAATACATCGGCGGTCGGGCGATACTTGGATCGGGCGAGAACAGACTTCTGCATCGGATGGGGAAAGGCTTAAGGAGCCGCAACGACGGAGGAGCATAAGAACCAGGTAAGTGACAACACGGGCGATAAAGGCAACCGGACGCCAGAGAGGAGGGTATCGGAGGCTAGATTGCTCTACTACCTGCAACGGTGGATGATGCAAAGGCTGAGCGACGCGGGCAGGAAAAAGAGCAATGAGTCGGATGTCGGGTGAAACTCTCATTGGGAACTGACTTTATCCTCCCGGCCGCAATGGCGGGCAATTAGAAACTTAGGAGCAAGCGATCGAAACAAACGAATCGGGCGCCGGAAGAAACTCCAATCGGGCGTAAAGTTTGATCAAGGAGCCGCAACAGCGGGTGAGTTGAGGCTCAGCATCTTTCGAAAGAGGTTCGATCCAAAGCGTAAACCAACAGCGTTAAGGATCAATTGCAGCGAAAAAAAACATTTTTTCTTTGAAGGCAACATTTTCATGTTCTATGGGTATTAAACAGACCACACGACCCAAACTAAACTGAACGAGGCAAACAAAATATCGGGAATTCAACTTCAAGATGAACAGATATGCTCGAGGGGACGAGCCTTTAACAATCGGTCCAAGCAAAATGATGAGGAGGAGTCCCAGAGTTTAAGTAAAAATAAAATCGGGGAGGAAAAGTTGCGGCAGCAACACTTTCGTGAACTAATTCAAAGGCCATGCAATGTGACTGGAGCCAAGGATGAATCGTCGATATAAATTTACCAAACCAAGAAAACGTTTTAGTTAATGAATGTTTTGAGGAATGGGCTAATCCTTGAGGATCTGTACTTTTTCTGGGTCAATATGAATGCCTATAGAGTCAATTACATACCCCAAATATTTGATGCTAGTCATCACAAATGAGCATTTTTCCATGTTCATATATAGTTGATGTTACTGGAGAGCGTCGAAAACTTTCCGAAGTTGTTGAACATGTTCTTCCCATGATCGATTGAAAATCAAGATATCGTCGAGATAGACAATGACACATTTTTCGATGAAAAGTCATAGAAGGTCATGCATATATCTCATGAAGGTTGTAGGTACATTGGTTAATACAAAAGGCATGACTAACCATTCAAATAATCCTTCCTTGTTTTTGAAACTCGTTTTCCATACATCGGTGGACTCGATTGGAATCTGGTGGTATCCCGACTTGAGGTCGAGTTTTGTAAAGAACTTAGAACCTTTCAGATTGTCGATGAGTTCATCAATCCATGGAAGATGGTATCTATTCTTCACTGAAATTTTATTGAGATCCTGATAGTCGATGCGCATGCACCAAGTCCCATCTTTCTTTGGAACTAAGATGACTAGAATTTGACAAGGAGAGGAGTTGGGGTAGATATGACCATTTTCGATCAAATCCTGGATTTGTTTATGAATCTCTTCATTTTCAAGAATGGATCTTTTTTAAATAGATGCGTTAAGTAATGAAGAACCAGGAGCAAGTTCAATGGAGTGTTTTACTTGACGATGCAGAGGTACTTCGTCGGGTGCTTGAAATATGTTCTCGTATTCTTCAAGAATGATGTCGATCTGTTCTTTTTATCGCGAGTTGCATTGGTCGGTGAGTCAACTTATTGCTGTAGTCTTCCTGGAATGTTGATAATTTATCATAATTAATGTGAACTTTTGAGCATGATTGATAAGCTTCTTTGTTTGTTTAGCGGATATCATAGCAACTATTGATGTGGGTTGTCACTCTGGTATGCCATACCATTGATTCTATATTTTGAAAATCGCCTTCTAAGGCCTTGACTAATATGTACCATTTCTATTCCATATTTAGGGTTTATGTAATTTCCATTTTTAACAAATTTTATTAAATGACAAATTTTCACTTTTTTCCCTATTTCGACATTTGACTCGTTTTGATGTCTAGGTTGCCAAATTGACCCAAATACTCCCAAATATTTTGAGAAGGTATATGAATGATATTAATACATGAATATTATTTTCATGGATGATTTATGGCCCTCCAAATGCTTCTGCAAAATTTTTTAATATTATTTCCAAGGTAGGAGTTTTCACTTGCAAATTGGGGTTCCAATTCCCCCATGGTAAATGCTGAAAATGGATTTCTAAATGCTCCAAAACCCACTCGATTTTATGAATAGAGGTAGATTATGTTTAAGATAAATTATTTAGGTCTCATTTTCATCATTATTTATTTTATAAATACTTTTATAACCCTCTCCCAAATAGCTCCAAAATCACTAGTTCGTCCCTTGGGGAAATGGCATCAAATCTTCTCCAAATGCAATCAAACTGAGTAAGATGACTTGAAAATCTTATTTTATGGATATGAAACTTGTAATAATAATCAATGGAAGTCCATTCATCATAAATATATCATATATACATTCTTTCATTCGAAATCATCAGCATTACAATGGCATACATCAATATAGTGGGGAAATGGTCATTGTTTGCTCATTAATAATCACTTTTACATAAAAGCATTTGGTATTAATAACTGAGACTTTATTAATATGAAGAATATATTATATTAATCTTATTACAATTATAAATATACCATGAGTATATCTCCCAAAGAGTACAATATCTTAGCGAAAGCGCAATGCCTCCATGAGCAAGAATATGCAATAAAGATTGGAAATGGTTGAGAGAATGTGATGCACTAGAAGAAACCATGATATTCCCTGTATCTTACACCTTCAAATAAAAAATCCATTAAATCTCCATGAAAGACCTGAATTTCCTCTCCAAACACCAACTTGGATGGGAATCTTTCACCCTCGAAATTGGCTAAGGCAAGAAACTAGTCATCCATTAGCTCTCTCTCTTCACAAATGCAAATTTATCAAATGATAAAAAAATCCATTCTCTTGATTTATCCCTGTATTTTATAAAAATCCTTAGAATTCTAAGTTTACCAATCCATCCATAAACTCAATCCAATTTTAATTAGGGTGTGTGCTCAATATTTTCCATGTGTCGTCCCTTCCTTAGCCTCCCATCTTCCCCCAATTTGAGTAGGGACCCATTGAGATTCCCCAACTCACATGAGCTCCTGAATGGATTATATATTTAGGAAGGACATGTCATTATGGTCATATGTCAACCTTTAGGTCTGCAGTATGTCATAAATTTCATAGCATCTTCATCACTGGTGTCATAGATGTTAGGGAATATAGCCCAAGTGTCCAAGAAGCTCCCATTTAAATATTCCTCTCCCATGTAAGTTGCATTTCCTTCCAAATTCGACCTATGATTCATATGGCCAAGTGTATTATCCTTATAACTCATCCAAAAACATTATGCTTCCCATGGATTAGAAATTGCAAGAGGAGGATGCTATGTGGCACAAAAATTCTAGCTTGTGTGGGCCCCATAATCTCCATCTATCTCCATGCTCCATTGCCACTTAAATTTTCTCCTGTATTTATTTAATTGGATCCATTATTAAGTATTTATTCCATTCTAATGTCTAAACATCATCTATTATCTCCCTTATTAAAATTCCATATGTATCCATCCAACCTAGGAAACTAGTAGGATTGATAGAATTGTCTTGCTATGCAATTATTTAAAATGGGGACATTACAGTCCTACCCACCCAAGATTGTTTGTCCTCAAGAAATTTCAGATTTTTCTGTTATAAAATGTTCATATTCCCAAGTGGCATCCTCATCTGGTACTCCTTCCCTTGCACTAAGTTCTCTCTTATGGTTTGGCTCATTGATTTTCTTTAGCGGAAACTTGAGTAGTGGCAATCATGTGCTCCATATTTGGAAACCTTTTCTAAACTTTCACCCCTTTTTGCTTCTGTATAATTCTTTGAAGTCGGTGCTGAGTTACCAAACTTTGAGTTTCTTAATATTCCAAGAAAATTTCAGAGAGGAACCACCATGCTTGTTGCTACACTACTCTAATTACAATAATATTCTCAAGTGGTGAATAAATATCCAATGCTGCATGTTTCCCCCACAATTGAAACCAATGATACCAAAAATGATCCCAGTGTCCCATATGATCCTGATACATGCATGGTATGAAACGTCTAAGATGGAATTCCATTAAAACCAAGCATGTGAAAATTGAATCCATCTCTCAAAAGGTATCCCACCTAGGGAACTAGAACATTGATCTGCAAAGATGAACTCAAATAATTGAAGGTTGGTTTGCTTCCTCAAACCAACAACCAAAGTGCTACTCCAAGTTAGATGAAACCAAGAAACTCTAGCATCCCATTTCTGGTGTTGCACCCTTCCAAACATCATGAGTACAGAATATAGATGATGAAAGTACCTAAAAACATCATACAAATGTACATCAAAAAGGTACCTCATCAAATAATCATGAAAGTGATTGTACATCCAAGTAAGTAGATCACCATGTGACCCAAACACACAAGCATAAAGTATTGTACCATATATGCTCCAATGACATAAGTGAGGATCCCATGACCTATAATGTTACTCAAAAATAATCTAATATGCATGAAAATAATAATCAGCCATGTGTTATTTCATCCAAGAAGTGAATGAAGAACCTCCACCAAAATCTCAACCAAATAAGGAGCAAAGAAAACATGAATACTTCAAGTGGTTCAAATAAGTCTCATCAATACACCCATGAATATGTATATCATCATAAAATAACATAGTATGTTGCTACCAACAATAATTTTCCTCAATCATATATCTCTTTACGTAAGTGTGGGATGAAGTTCCTCCAACATCAAATGTACTAAGCAAGGGGAAAAGAAAATCGCGAGTCTCCAAGTGACTCAAGTGAACATCATAGGTGAACCCATGTAGATGTGTATCATTATAATGTAACAAAGGATGTTTCTGCAAATGTAAATAATATGGTTCTATAATCATGTCATCATCAAAAGGAGAGATATAAATTCCACACTCTTCATGTGGCACTTTAAAAAAGAAACCTTTCACCCATACTTCATTATGATCACCCAAATGATCAGAAAGTGAAACATTTTCATCATGTGAAAGATCCATAGAGTGAGTATTATGCACCTCCCTTAAAATTTAAAAACATTCCTCATGGGTTGGTTCCAAGGTAGTGGAATCATGCACTTCTTCAAAAAGTGTGCACCTATATTCAAGAGGTAACTCGAGTTCCTCTTCCACCACAACTAGTGATTGGTTCTCATCAATATCATATTCAAACACATCAGTAACCTACATTTTTTCATGTTTCTCATGATCCATCATGTCATGAGAATTCTCCAAGTAATCTACCATATGAGAATCTGAAACATAGGAGGAAGAACAAGTATCTTGAAACCTCTCAATAAGTTGCTCATTTGAATTTTGAGCTTATGAATATATTCATTATTCTTCAAGTAGGATTCATGTAACCATTCACTAAGCTCAATCAAATTTTTTCTATCAAAAATCAAAGACATGAAATTACCTTTGATTTTGCACATTTCTCTTTGAATATTCTCCATGTCTTCAAGCCTAGGATGGCTCCTCCAATGAAGAAACTTTCCAACAAGAATTTGATACCAATGCTTGAGTGTCATGGAGTATTCTAAGGGATTCATGGATATCCATTTCACTCATCTTAAAATACCCTTCAATAAAAATAGGTTATTGTTGAGGAATCTCATCTTATTCTTTCTTCTTGATTTGATAAACTTCTTGAAGCTCAAGTGGTGATGGGGAAGTTCACCTTGGTTCTTCATTAGATGGTATAATATCTTCATATTTATGCTCATGATAATTTGGCTTGCAACAAAAGTTTCAAATATGATCTCTATGTCAACAGCATAGAGTTGTGAGCACCCATCAGTAGGTACTCTTTCATAGTTTAGTGATCCGTCAATAAATTCTCTTTGATTTTCACAACCCCTATCGGTAAGGATTGTGTGCTTGTATTCAATTTCCTCTTTATGTTCTTTTCTGCAATCACCTTGAGGTAATTCAAGCTCCACTTCATGATTCTATGTTTATTTATGTAATGGTGAATATATGTTCTTTCCATCCTTTTTAGACCGAAATTTCTTCCACACATTCCACATGATGTCTGTAGAAGTGTTTATAATTTCCTCATTTATAGGGAAGAATAAATATTTGCTCTTTTCACAAGTAGGATGATTTTTCTTTAATGAGTTCACCTTTTCCTTATTGTGCCTAAATAAATACTTGAAAATATATTATTGGAAAGAATACCTTTCATTAATATCCCCTCTCAAATTTTGATACTCCTGGAAGTATGCTTCAATATCTATGGTTGTAATTTCTTCTTCCGTTGGTTGGGGAGGAAGGAAAGTAGGTATAGTTGGTTTATTGTGAAGCCAAGACATGTCAGAAAATTTTTCTTCAATTTATGGTATTAATGCATAGGTTCCAATACCATTCTCTGATACCACTTGTAATGTCCCTTTTTACAAAATGTTATTAAATGATCAATTTTCACTTTTTTCCCTATTTCAACCTTTGACTAGTTTTGATGTCTAGGTCTCCAAATTGACCCAAATGCTCCCAAATATTATAAGAAGGTATATGAATTATATTAATAATTGAATATGATTTTAAATGATTATTTATTATCTTCCAAATACTTTTGCAAACTTGTTTAATATTCTATCCAAGGTAGGAGTTTTCACTAGCAAATTGGGGTTCCAATTCCCCTAGGGTAAATGTTGAAAGTGGCTTTCCAAATGCTCCCGAATCCACTCAATTTTATTAACAGAGGCAGAGGATTTTTAAGGGAAATTATTTAGGTATCATGTGAATCATTATTCAGTTTATAAAGACTATTATAACCATCTCCCAAACAGCTACAAAATCACTAGTTCGACCCTTGGGGAAGTGGCATCAAATCTTCTCCAAATGCAAACAAAATAAGTAAGATTACTTAAAAGGATTAATTGATGGATATTAAACTTATAATAATCATAAATGGATGTCCATTCATCATAAATATATCAGAGAGACATTCTTTCATTCAAATTCATCGGCCTTACAATGGCATACATCAATATTGTGGGGAAATGGTCATTGTTTGCTCATTAATAATCACTTTTACATACAACCATTTGGTATTTCGACCTGAGACTTTATGAAGATGGAGAAACAAGTATATTAATCTTATTAAAATCATAAATGGACCATTATAATCTCTACCAAAGAGTACGATATCTCACCCAAAGAGCAATCCCTCCATGAGCAAGAATAGGCAATAAAGATTGGAAATGTTTGAGAGAATGTGTTGCATTAGAAGAAACCATGAGTTTCCCTGTATATTAAACCTGCAAAATAAAAACTCCATTAAATCTTTATGAAAGACCTAAAATTCCTTTCCAAACACCAACTTGGATGGGAATCTTTCACCCTCGAAATTGACTAAGGCAAGAAATTAGTCATCCACTAGCTCTCTCTCTTCACAAATGCAAATTTCTCAAATGATAAAAAATCCCTTCTCTTGGTTTATCCCTGTATTTTCACTAGTGGAAAATCGGAGATTAGTGACCAAAAAAATGACCAAAATCCACATATCAATGACCAATTTTGGCTTGGCGATCGCTGGTGGCTAATTTACGGTTTTTTATTACGCGACCAAAATTGGTCATTTTTATTTTGGTAATTTATAGCTCATCGGTTGGTCATTAATTTGGTCATATATTTGGTCATTGATTTGGTCATGTATTTGAATCAATGACCAATTATATGACAAAATTAATGACCACATGACAAGCTAGAATATGACCAAATTTGGTCGCGTAATAAAAGACCGTAAATTAGCCACCAAAACTATTTTTTGGTCATTGATATGCGAATTTTGGTCATTTTTTTTGTCATTTATATCTCATTGTTTGGTCACATATTTCTCGATTATTGGTCACTAATTTAGTCATTTTTAGTCGCTTTATATGTGGTCATTATATTTTAGTAGTTTGAATGGTGTCCATTATTAATCAATATAAATTTTTAATATGATATTATATTTAATTAGAAAAAGAATCATAAATTTATTCTCATCTAATACACTTGTGAATTATGCAATGTCACATTATAATTAATTATAACACTTGTAAATAATATCTATTACACATATAAATCATACAATGTCACATTAATTAGTTAATAATTACAACATTGGTACATAACACAAAGTACAACCATATATATAAGTTTTAAACCACAAATTATATTATATGAGATGTCAAAAGTATTACAATAAATATGAGTTTTCTCAAATACTCATATTAATTTCCATATAACTTTACAGGAAAATCATCACTTTTCAAAATATTGCAATGGCTAAAACATCATACTTGCACTTGGCTGCAAAACCATACTTAAATCCCACGTCAACAGCTTCAAAACCATACTCAACACTAAACCATACTTAGATTCCACGTCAGCAGCTTCAAAACCACACTTAGCAGCTTGAAAGCCTTAACATCGGGTTCTTCATACTGAATGGAAAATATTCAATAATAGGCTCTTCATACTCAATGGTCCACTTATAAGTTAAGCTCACTCCTGCAAAATCCAATAAAAAAATATCACTTGTAAAGTAGAAAAACAATGAAGCAAATTATTTATCTTGTTCAACAGCTAACAACAATAACCAAGATCATGTGCAAAATAATAAAATATAATCTAACAAATTCAATTGAAGAATTGGTTGAAATTAAACTTGAATGGATAAATCTACAACTATTTAGTACCTAAGAAAAGTAAAACTCAGCTCTAAACCAGGAAATGGATTTCAACAGGAAAGATAATCAATGAATCCACAAAACAATTATGCTCAACTGCATAGGTAGAAACCTGCATACATAGTGCAATCTGTGAAGGAGTTCACCCCTATATGTCATGTGGTTAGTGAATGACATGACAACTATGGAAAAAAATGAATGATTCAGAACCCCATCAAACTATTGTGATGTTATACTCAACCACCAGTATAATCAAAACCCATCAAATAGCATCAACATTCCCAATTTCCTACATGCCTACCTTGTCCTTGTTTCAAACATATATTTGTATATAAACAAACGAAAATTATAAAAAGTTCTTTTTAACTTGTCAGCCTCAAAGTGTTCATGACATAGTTTAGGCATCAAGCCAACAACCATCATATTTTACCCTCTATATCTATATATAATAATAAAAAAATCATGAGTTTTTCTTTCTTGGACTATGGACTCTGGAAAATTCACTTGGACGGGCCTGGCAGATAATTTCATGAGCTACAGTGAAAGTAAGAGAAAAGAAGAAATGGATTATATATTTCAACTGGGTGAAGTTTCACCCTCCTGTCAACTGGGCCTAGCTTGGTTGGTTGACAGGAACAATAGTTATCCTCCCACATGGGTTCAAATCCCACTTGTGACATGCTTAACTCTTCATAAGCCAATCATTGTTTGAGGCTCTTCTTGATCCAAAAGGAATATCTCACCCTTCCTTACAGGCCAGAGGGTGGGTTGCTTGGTTACACCAATTTTTTGGTCATTTGGGTCTACCTTGGACGGTTACAAGGAGAAGTTATTATCCTCTCCACCCAAGTTTAAATCCTGCTTGTGACATATCTGCCCCTTCTAGGCCGTCTGGGGCTGGAAAAGTACCAGCGATATGATTCTCTCTTAAGTGCTTGAGGGAGGGTGGGACAAGATGTTTCATCCTCCCCAGTTGGGGTCAAATCCCACTTGTGACATGTTCTGCTCTTCATGAGCCAATAGTTTGATTGAGGCTCTTCATGGACCAAGAATAACAACTCACCCTTGCTTATGGGCTGGAGGATGGGGTGCTTGATTATACCATTCTTTTGGTAATTGGTTGTAGCTCGGATGCTTGGGAGGAGAAGATGTTACCCTCCCTATCCAAGCTCAAATCCCACTTGTGACATATTTTCTCTTCATGAGCCAATTGTTCACCGGGGCTCTTCATGGGCCAATTGTCCACTGGGCCTGACAAAGTACCAGCAATCTCATTCTTTCCGGAATAAGCTAGCTATGGAGAAAACCTCCCTCCATCGGATGGAGGAGGAGCAAAGTAAACGTTGACTTTGCTCCTCCTCTGTCCGATGGAGGGAGGTTTTCTCCATAGCTATCCCACGCCCATTATTTCCTACAGTCTGGAGGGTAGGACCAGTAGTTACATGTAAAAAAAACTACACCCTCCCAACACCACAAGGATTTGGTTCGCTTGCTTTCAATTTGTCATCTTTAACGAGAATTTGTGTCCTGAATCCAATGTCTGCCACAAGCTTTCTACTATGAACCTATTTTGTGTCCCAAACATAATATGATTCTCATTAGTATCAGGATAAATTCTAGAAATTATAATTTACAAAAGGAATTGAACACCTAAAAATGTAAGAAATTGTTGGTACATCCCAAGCTTGTATTCATTCCCACTAAGCAGAGTGCACTTTCCCTACACCAAGAATGCATCCTCTGCTAAACACCCAAAATAAAGTAACTAGCAAGGTGATACATATGGATCCTACTAATGAATACTACAGGAAAAAATGGATACTTTTAATTCTTGACAATATATCTTGACACTAAGAAAGCCCAGTGGATTAGCTCGAGTGGTTGAAAGCTGTGAATTGTCAGCAGGAATTCACAGGGTCAAGTCCTCGGCGTGGCTACCTCTATGAATATTGTGGGTCTTACTTGATGTCCCCACTAGGTTAGGTTGACAAAAACTGCAACCAAACAAATTACCCCAAGAGCCCAGAGGGTTTCCATGATGTGTATTTCGTCGGGAAAAACATGTGCTGCTACAAAGTGCTATAAGGCTTTTGTGTTTTTTATTATCATTGCAATTTTCCACTATAAAATTTAACAGCTATGGTTTTTGCACAATGAAATAAAAGTACCAAAAATGAAACGGATAACTTTACCTAAGGAGTTGCATAAGGAGCATTAGAACCCAGGATAGACCTAACTTCATCACAATCAAGGAATAGGTCAGATGGTTTATAAATCTTCCCATCAAGACTTTATTTTACCCAGCAATATTCACGAATCTTTAAAACACATGAAGACTCTGTATACTTTCCTTCCTTCACACCAGGACTGCCACAGTAGTAAGTAGCTTTTTTGGCACCATATAGGTCGTCCCACACACTATCAAGAAATTGAAGGAAATGTGATCATTGATCTACATATGTGCTTGAACTTGACAAGGCTGTCAGTATATCCACCAACTCAGGAGATTCCCAATCCTTTACAGTCCAGCCTACTGAATTCACATTCTCTTCCCATGCTAGGTCTTTCCATATACTACAAGACTAGTCTTCCAGTTTCTTCTCAATATTAACTACCTTCATAAGATCAGTGACACCAAGCTCTGTGAAAAATTTATGCCACTGTAGCATGTTCAATGATTTCACTTCATTCGAATAAAATTGTAGATACACACTATCAATTTCGTTCCAGATAACACTTGTGCCAGCAAGAACTTTTCTCATGTCTGCTGGATTACCAAATCCTCTGCTAAAGTGAAGTGGTTCTGAACCAGCACGTCTATATCCATTATTTGTTATGACTACAGATTTTTCTTGCAGCTCTCGTATTATTTTTGGCCTTTCCAAGTGGCATAGTGAACAATTTGACTGCAAATGTATCATGATAAAGGCCATGTATTCAGCCAAAATTAACTTATCTTTTGTCATGCATTCAACACTTGCCATATCTTGTAAAATATGTTTCATCACAACTTCATGTGCTGACAACTGACCAATTCCAACACACCGTAGCATGCATACAATGATATCCGAATTAGCTCTGACCACAACATCACCACCTACTGCTGGAGAGAAAAAGAGAGAATGGTGTACAGTTCTTAACTCACAATATAACTTTGGGAAGTTTTTTAAAATATGCATACCATCAAGCCCAGATCTATTGGCCTCACATGGTAACCAAATAGAATCTTCTCTAATTGAAGTATATGATCCATCGGAAAGTGGAATAAATGGAATTTGAGCAAGATCATTAAGGCGTTCAGATTCTAAGGGCTCACAGGACAAGGCAAATGTTACTAAGGGCTCAGGCCATTCTAAACCATAAACACTCCTTATTGTTGCCTCTTTGTCCTTCTTTACACCCTTAGGATAGGCCTGATATACATATACATGGGCACAATTGTTAATAAATTACAGACAAAATTATGAATGAAAGTTGCATTCATTCTTTTACCCAAGGGCCAAACTATATCAGATCAGAAATAAGCTTACATATTTCGAGTGATAGGGCAGCCAAAGTATGAAATGTTCAATAGTCAATGCATTCAGTGAGTACCCACCTACGTTAATTACGGCCTACATCATTCATCCCCATACAGGGCACATACAAGAATCAAATGGCTGCATATGAAGAGCATAACAAAAAAATGCCACAGGTTCAGTTGCATTCCTTGTCATCCAATCCTCGTTCAATTTAAATTTTTTCAAAGTAGAGTAAACAGGTGAACCATGATATTGGTAATGCTTGAGTTTTGCATCCATAAAACATTTACAATATATAAGGCACGGCATACCTTGCGCATAAAATCCACGACCATTTGAGGAGTTGCCGGTAATCCATGCTCAAGGAATGCCTGTAGTTGAAGGAAAGGTAAATCGTTTATTTTCTACACATGGATATATAACTTTAATGACTGTCTTTATTTTTAAAATGAACGGTCAGAAACGAGGGGAAGATGAGGGGAAATGCTTTACTATACATACGTTCATCATGCAGACATTGTAAATATTGATCCAAAATGCCAACTTCTGCTGATGTGACACGCTTTTCAAATCCACAGAACTTAGTTTGTCAGCAAGAACCCTGCAGAAATTCCAAATTACAAATCAACCAAATTTCAATACCATATCATGCCATTAGATAAAGTGCTAAATGTGAAAGAAATTTACAATGAGAGAAACTTACTTTAATCTCCTTAGAAAAGGAATGGCAATTGGTATCTGATTTAAGTCAATGGAGGTGGTTATGATGTCATGAAGGTGTTTGTACGGACCAACATCTCTTACTTCTGAATCTGCACAAACCCCATATGGATATCGGAAATCTATTTCTTCAGAACTCTGCATGGGAGTCTTACAGCTCACAATGCTTCTGGAACCATAACTTCTTAAGCTTCTACTTGATGATGTTGATTGTGACACTACTGATGATATATCCTGTTCTGATCCTATGGACTGCTTTGTTAGCTTCAAAAATATACTCAAAAAGAATTTCACCATCTCTTCAGAAAGCCTGTTGGGATCCATGTTTTTAACATCTTGTAAATAACTCAAACCGGGCACATTTTCTGGTCCCAAATTACAAGTTATCATAGTATGTTCTGTCTGGCATAAATTTTCAAAAAAATATGAATGAGCTTCCATTCCTGTAAATTTCATTATGGAATGGTAACTGTAAAACTTTGGAAACAAAAAGAGAATACAACTGAAAGATAAACCAAAATTAAAATCATGGACATGTTTTCCATAACCTATATAACAAGTCCTATCCGAAGAATGTCTCAAATTTCAATACCTGTACTTTTAGAGTATGTATCTGCCTCTTCGAAGTCTTGTTGTCCTTTGGACACCATTTTTGAGATGCAGTCCCTGGTTTTGACAATCAAGGCAAAGAATGTGGATTTCTAGGGGTTAAATGCAACTGATTCTCTTTTCTATGGCCAGGCTCCGAGGGCCCCAAACTCTTTTGCAACCCCTTGGACACTTTTGGGGCCTCCTCGGCAACCACCTTGTGAGGAGAATGCTTGAAATTTGTAGCTTGAGTTACAAAATGAAGGCCACTGGCCTCAGAGCCAGAGCCAAATGATGCTTTCCTTCTATGTACACTTCCAGTTTGAGAAGCCACATCAGGCGGGGATTCATTTATAGAGGGAAGCAAACCTCGTACAACAAACTCTCTTTTGCCTTGTTGACTTTCTTGGACAGAATGGTGACCCCATGAAGGAGACCTAAGAAGCTCTGGCTTCTTTGCTGTAGATGATTGTTCAACATTTTCAATAGGTTCTATTTGTTTCCTAGATAATGAGATATAAACAGCCTCCTGAGACAAACCTTGCCTTAAATGTACAATTTGTTCCTCGAGACGAACAAAATCCTCCTCCAGCACAGCTACTTCTAAAAGGAGCTCCAGTGTCTGAATACAAAATCATAGCAATACAACTTGTTAAATCCTGGCCAGTCAGATTAAGCTGGAAATGGCACACTGCACTTTTATGCCTAAGACACCTGAAAATGCTTTTGTAGAAGATATAAAGATC
The DNA here is from genome assembly GCA_001517045.1 of Pseudotsuga menziesii. NCBI lineage: Eukaryota > Viridiplantae > Streptophyta > Pinopsida > Pinales > Pinaceae > Pseudotsuga > Pseudotsuga menziesii. The sequence continues at coordinate 80,641 of LPNX010038403.1, read as the reverse complement.
TGTAGGAACTTACAATACTAAGTTATTGAACTAAAATATAATTGTAGATTCCCACAACAATAAAAACTTTGAATGACATATGAAGTTGTTTCTAAATATATTTTGTCTTCCGATCCTAGCATAAAACTTCCGAACTATAACCAAATGACCAAATTCAGACCATTCTGAGACTTAATTGACATTTTAGGAACATGTGTAAAGAGTTTAACCCATACCTTCCCAGAAAGATATGGTGGAAGCCGAGGAAGAGCACCGAGAGGTCGTGCAAATGATCTTTCCAATGCTCTGTGCACATTCTCCTCATACCTAAGCTTCTTCCTTAGCTTCTCTATCTACAATTCACAACAGAAATTTTTCAATGGCAGAACCTATGTTCTATCCAATCAAAACTTAGATTCCTTTTCTTTATTGTATGAGAATCCAATAAAATACATTAAAGTTTACTACCCTTGCCATTTTCTGCTAGAAAGTGAATGATTATATACAGGAAACTGAATTGTGACTATCAAATAAATAAGAATAGATCACTGTGCTTGTAATTGAGATGCCCTGGCAGCACCCCTCTCCAAGGCCTTCAATCAATTCATTTCCATGCGATCTTTCTGTTCCTCAGTGATCTGGTTCTCGCTTTTCCCTTGCCCAATCACCTCACTTTGGGACTGTTGCGAGCCCTGTTACTCCTGAGTATTTTTGAGAGTCGGTGCTTGAGAGAAATAATGGCTATCAACTACATTTTCTAGACCCTTAGTTTGTCAGCAAGAACCCTGCAGAAATTCCAAATTACAAATCAACCAAATTTCAATACCATATCATGCCATTAGATAAAGTGCTAAATGTGAAAGAAATTTATAATGAGAAAAACTTACTTTAATCTCCTTAGAAAAGGAATGGCAATTGGTATATGACTTAAGTCAATGGAGGTGGTTATGATGTCATGAAGGTGTTTGTACGGACCAACATCTCTTACTTCTGAATCTACACAAACCCCATATGCATCTCGGAAATCTATTTCTTCAGAACTCTGCATGGGAGTCTTACAGCTCACAGTGCTTCTGGAACCATAAATTCTTAAGCTTATACTTTATGATGTTGATCGTGACACTACTGATGATATATCCTGTTCTGATCCTATGGACTGCTTTGTTAGCTTCAAAAATATACTCGACAAGCATTTCACCATCTCTTCAGAAATCCTGTTGGGATCCATGTCTTTAACATCTTGTAAATAACTCAAACCGGGCACATTTTCTGGTCCCAAATTACAAGTTATCATAGTATGTTCTGTCTGGCATAAATTTTCAAAAAAATATGAATGAGCTTCCATTCCTGTAAATTTCATTCTAGAATGGTAATTGTAAAACTTTGGAAACAAAAAGAGAAGACAACTAAAAGATAAACCAAAATTAAAATCATGGACATGTTTTCCATAACCTATATAACAAGTCCTATCCGAAGAATGTCTCAAATTTCAATACCTGTACTTTTAGAGTATGTATCTGCCTCTTCGAAGTCTTTTTGTCCTTTGGAGACCGTTTTTGAGATGCAGTCCCTGGTTTTGGCAATTGAGGCAAAGAATGTGGATTTCTAGGGGTTAAATGCAACTGATTCTATTTTCCATGGCCAGGCTCCGAGGGCCCAAAACTCTTTTGCACCCCCTTGGACAGTTTTGGGGCCTCCTCGGCAACCACCTTGTGAGGAGAATGCTTGAAATTTGTAGCTTGAGTTACAAAATGAAGGCCACTGGCCTCAGAGCCAGAGCCAAATGATGCTTTCCTTCTATTTACACTTCCATTTTGAGAAGCCACATCAGGTGGGGATTCATTTATAGAGGGAAGCAAACCTCCAACAACAAACTCTCTTTTGCCTTGTTGACTTTCTTGGACAGAATGGTGACGCCATGAAGGAGACCTAAGAAGCTATGGCTTCTTTGCTGTAGATGATTGTTCAGCATTTTCAATAGTACCTATTTGTTTCCTGGATAATGAGATATAAACAGCCTCCTGATACAAACCTTGCCTTAAATGTACAATTTGTTCCTCGAGACGAGCAACCTCCTCCTCCAGCACAGCTACTTCTGCAAGGAGCTCCAGTGTCTGAATACAAAATCATAGCAATACAACTTGTTAAATCCTGGCCAGTCAGAGTAAGCTGGAAATGGCACACTGCACTTTTATGCCTAAGACACCTGAAAATGCTTTTGTATAAGATATAAATATCTTTAGGAACTAACAATACTAAGTTATTGAACTAAAATCTAATTGTAGATTCCCACAACAATAAAAACTTTGAATGACATATGAAGTTGTTTCTAAATATATTTTGTCTTCCGATACTAGCATAAAACTTCCGAACTATAACCAAATGATCAAATTCAGACCATTCTGAGACTTAATTGACATTTTAGGAACATGTATAAAGAGTTTAACCCATACCTTCGCAAAAAGATACAGTGGAAGCTGAGGAAGAGCACCGAGAGGTCGTGTAAATGCTCTTTCCAATGCTCTGTGCACATTCTCCTCATACCTAAGCTTCTTCCTTAGCTTCGCTGTCTACAATTCACAGCAGAAATTTTTCAATGCCAGAACCTATGTTCTATCCAATCAGAATTCTAATTCCTTTTCTTTATTGTATGAGAATCCAATAAAATACATTAAAGTTTACTACCCTTGCCATTTTTTGCTAGAAAGTGAATGATTATATACAGGAAACTGAATCGTGACTATCAAATAAATAAGATAGATCACTGTGCTTGTAATTGAGATGCCCTGGCCGCACCTCTCTCAAAGGCCTTTAATCGATTCATTTCCATGCGACCTTTCTGTTCCTCAGTGATCTGGTTCTCGCTTTTCCCTTGCCCAATCACCTCACCTTGGGACTGTTGTGAGCCCTGTTACTCTTGAGTATTGTTGAGAGTTGGTGCTTGAGAGAAAGAATGGCTATCAACTACATTTTCTGGACCCTTAGTTTGTCAGCAAGAACCCTGTAGAAATTCCAAATTACAAATCAACCAAATTTCAATACCATATCATGCCATTAGATAAAGTGCTAAATGTGAAAGAAATTTACAATGAGATAAACTTACTTTAATCTCCTTAGAAAAGGAATGGCAATTGGTATCTGACTTAAGTCAATGGAGGTGGTTATGATGTCATGAAGGTGTTTGTACGGACCAACATCTCTTACTTCTAAATCTGCACAAACCCCATATGGATCTCGGAAATCATTTCTTCAGAACTCTGCATGGGAGTCTTACAGCTCACAGTGCTTCTAGAAGCATAACTTCTTAAGCTTATACTTGATGATGTTGATCGTGACACTACTGATGATATATCCTGTTCTGATCCTATGGACTGCTTTGTTAGCTTCAAAAATATACTCGACACGCATTTCACCATCTCTTCAGAAAGCCTGTTGGGATCCATGTCTTTAACATCTTGTAAATAACTCAAACCGGGCACATTTTCTGGTCCCAAATTACAAGTTATCATAGTATGTTCTGTCTGGCAGAAATTTTCAGAAAAATATGAATGAGCTTCCATTGCTGTAAATTTCATTCTGGAATGGTAACTATAAAACTTTGGAAACAAAAAGAGAAGACAACTGAAAGATAAACCGAAATTAAAATCATGGACATATTTGCCATAACCTATATAACAATTCCTATCCGAAGAATGTCTCAAATTTCAATACCTGTACTTTTAGAGTATGTATCTGCCTCTTCAAAGTCTTGTTGTCCTTTGGAGACCATTTTTGAGATGCAGTCCCTGGTTTTGACAATCGAGGAAAAGAATGTGGATTTCTAGGGGTTAAATGTAGCTGATTCTCTTTTCCATGGCCAGGCTCCGAGGGCCCCAAACTCTTTTGCACCCCCTTGGACAGTTTTGGGGCCTCCTCGGCAACCACCTTGTGAGGAGAATGCTTGAAATTTGTAGCTTGAGTTACAAAATGAAGGCCACTGGCCTCAAAGCCAGAGCCAAATGATGCTTTCCTTCTATGTACACTTCCAGTTTGAGAAGCCACATCAGGCGGGGATTCATTTATAGAGGGAAGCAAACCTCCAACAACAAACTCTCTTTTTCCTTGTTGACTTTCTTGGATAGAATGGTGACCCCATGAAGGATACCTAAGAAGCTCTGGCTTCTTTACTGTAGATGATTGTTCAGGATTTTCAATATATATAGTGCAAAAAATACATGGGTACATTCATATTCAACATATTATAAGGGTTTTATTAAAGTCGATGGGTTTTTAATCAAACAGAACCTCTAAAGCTTGATGAGTACCAAAAATGTTTTGAAGACTGATCAAACCAAACTTAATGGCTATCAGCGATAGCTGCTTCTAGGGCTTCCTTTGGGACCCAAATCATTAGGTTCGATGATCGAAACCCTCTGCGGATTAAATAACCAGGATTTCGTGAAGAAAATTGAGAGTGTCTGGGGTTTCAACCAGTGAAACGACTTGTGAAATCAAGGTAAAAACCCCTTTTCCATAGGTTGCGAGGGTCAACGAGTTCTGTATCGGTGGAGGTCGAGTTCAAGGTTTGTGATTCCACAACTGATCTTTGAGAGAGGCGTCCCCTCGTACTACCACTTTGGTCTCACGGGATGTTTTATATTTACATTCATGTCCATAATAACATTCCCATCCATAATTACATTCCTGTCCCTATCAGAAAGAGCCACTACGCTAAACAATCGGACCAGTCTTCCATCTTGACCTCCAATGGTAAAAACCAATTATTCAAAATCACTACTCAGGCCATCTTTGAGATGGCCAGAGGGATATTTGAATTAGCACAACCATTCCCCAAACTACTCCAATACTAGAGGTACCAGCTCGCATGGAGAAGTTGAATTTGTCCATTGTAACAATAAAGAAAGAATTTTAGACGCTCCACCTTCGAATACAACGCCTCTGCTGTTGATTGATTCCGGTTATACTATGGCTCTAGCTCTCTGCACCATGGCTCTTTGGCACTATGGCACCTCTCTTCCATTAGGTCCTTCCTGTTACGCTAAAGGATCAAAGAATAAATGAACCAAATTAATATATTGATTGCTTTTCATTCACATCTTGGTTGGAATCATTGTGATGCATGTACTGACATCATTTGGACATTAGATTTGGTTGCTTGGTCACTTTGCCAGAGTATTTAGTACCAAATGTGTTCCATATTGTCCAAGGAGTTAGTTACAGTATTATGTTTAGATGTATAATATAGTTTGTTACAACATATTGTTATTATATTATTTTAATAAGCAATACATAGATGAGTACAAAATGTCTATGGATTCGATGGTCAACATGTTTTTGTTATCCATAAATGTCTTGTATATTATATTAATGCTAGGATTGAGTTCATTATGTGAATTGAGTCCATTGTGAGTGCATAATATGATGATGAAAATGTTTATCGCTCCCATATTATATGAGTTGATCTTCTAAGGTCTAGATAATATAATTTTTTCTATAACGACCACTGGTCCAAATAGAAAAATATGCTTTAACTGACGTGGATTCCACCGATTTAATTAGCCAAGGTACCAAGATCATGTCCAAATTAGCCTATAAAAACTAGAATTATATGTCAAGGTCATGCAAATTAGCCTTATAATTAACATTATATGCCAAGGTTTAATGGGTTTAAATGTTTAGTGGGATTTTGTATATGCTAAGGTCATGTCCAAATTAACATATAGTTGGGTTGCATTAATTCAGTTTTGTTAATATAAGGACTTGTAAATATATATTATATATATGCTAGAATTTAGTAAAATATAAAAATTCATTGTCAAATTTGTAATTTTTTTCATTGCCGGAGTGACAACTAAAAATGACCAAATAAATGACCAATTGTTATGTGGTCATTTTTAGTCTAGATATCCTGTGACCAAAAGTGGTCATTTATCTTGGTCTTTTTTAGTTAGCTCACTTAAATTTATCAACTTTGGTCATTTATCCCTTGAAAAAAACTATGGTGACCAAAAATTGTGGTCTCCTGGTCACTAATCTCTCATTTTCCACTAGTGTTTATAAACATCCTTAGCCTTCTAAGTTTACCAATCCATCCACAAAATCAAGACAATTCAAATTAGGGTGTGTACTCAATATTTTCCATGTGTCCTCCCTTCCCTAGCCTTCCATCTTCCCCCAATTCGAGTAGGGGCCCATTAAGCTTCCCCAACTCACATGAGAATCCTCTTGGATGCTATATTTAGGCCTGAAATGTCATAATGGTTACGTTTCAGCCTTCAGGTGTTCAATATGTCATAAATTTCATAGAATATTCATCATTGGTGTCATAGATGTGATAGATGTTAGGGAATCTATCCCAAGTGTCTAAGAAGCTCCCATTTGAATCTTCCTCTCCCATGTAAGTTACATTTCCTTCCAAATTTGACCTATGATGCATATGGCCAATTCTATTAGCCTTATAACTCATCCAAGAACATTAGGCTTCTTATGGATTCAAAATCGCAAGAGGAGAATGCCATGTGGCACATAAATTCTAGCTTGTGTGGGATCCATAATCTACATGTGTCTCCATGCTACATTGCCACTTCAATTTTATCTTGTATTTATTTAATTCGATCCATTATTAAATATTTATTATATTATAATGTATGAACATCATCTATTAGCTTGCTTATTAAAATTTCAAATGTATCCATCCATCCTAGTAAACTAGTAGGATTGGTGGATTTGTCATGCTATGCAATTATTTAAAATGGGGACATTATAGTTTACCAAATAAGGCGTTAGCTACAAAAAGCAGTGCCATGTCATAGAGTACTTGTTACACCAAAATATTGTTTCCATCATGTTATAATATAGGTATTCCTTTGTTTTCTCCAATCCCTCAATTTTTTCCCTAGAGAAATGAAGGAAGAAGTTATCCCCTTGCAATTTTCATTGTTTTGAGCTGGTAACACTCCTCTTCCATTGAAAAAAAGAATCACCTAAGTCAGCAATGCTCTTGATACATGAGAAAAGAGTGGTGCCACTACCTCTATCTTTACTGCATTAAGTGTTACCCCCTTAACATCGCATGTTTTCTTCATTAAAGGAGCAGTTGTCAAGTTTTCAAGGCAAAAAGAGAAGCTTCGAGAGCCTCATCCCTATGATTCAGGGCCATCTAGATCTTGAGATACTTCCTTTTTGGATCTTATCTCCACCTCACCCATGAGAACCTCAACCATTCCTATCCTCCCATGCCTTTAAATACTATCTCATCCCCCATGGGAGGGAGGAGGAAGAATTGTGTTACATACCCAAACTCTATCAAAATCATTCTTGAGTCTTTAGAGGCAAGGTGAAGTTAGAGGCAAGGATCCACTGGATGTGTCTCTCAACACCAAGGCATAAGGTTTGTAGTCTTTCCAATTATTATTAATAAATAATTTCTTCTCTTTCCCATATAGGTTGTATCATGTGTATGTCACTGCTTGACTCCTCAGTCACAAGCATAGATCCAGTTTTTATATCTTGTATACTATTAGTTTCTAGTGTTGTCTTCTATTTTTGCAGGTAAAAAAAGGAAAAAACTTCAAGGATAGTGAAGACATCCATTAATAGAAGAAGCATGGCAGTTCATTCAAGTGTTTAAATAGACCTAGGGATATTTTGACATTCCATGTTACTCATTTGTTCTAGATATGAACCATTAAGACTAGAGGAACCGCTCTTGCCCACAAGAGGTACATTTTCCCTAGAAAAAGTACTTCATCTTCAAAAGGATTAATGAAGTAGGTGAGTTGAAATTGTTGTGTGATCCTTAGTTCCTTCCCATCCTTCATCCAACTGATATTGTAAGGCTCAGGATGTGGAGTGGTGATAAGACCTAATTTCTTCACAATATCTTTAGAAACAAAGTTCTTCTAGCTACCATTATCCACAATAAGATGTAATGGATTTTTCTGAACCCATATCCATGTATGGAATAGGTGCTCTCATTCCTCCCCATCGAGGATGTTTGAGGCTGTTAGAGTGGTCGAGGTCAAAGCCAAGAGGGTTGATGCATCTGGATCAGATTCTACTAGGGTTCTGTCAGACAGGTCAGATGTTGACAATTTTGCCAAAAATGTCTTCTGAGCTATGCATTCTGACGTATCATCCCATGCTGAGCTATGATAATCACACAATTTCAAAGTAGGAGCTCGTTTTCTATGATCCCTCCTGTCTTTCTGAAATTTCTTCTTCTGATGATCGGCCTTTGTCGGAGTTGTCTTAGAAGGGTTCTTCAACTTGTCGGAGTCGGCTGGTGACTTCTTGTCAGATGTTCGAACTGTTGTCTTGTTTGTGAAACATTCTTTTCCTTTCTGTTTAGATTCAATCTTGATGGCATAATGAAATGCATCCGCAAGTGTACTGACAATAATCAAATCCATATCTTGTTGAATCTATGGGGATAAACCACTGACATACTTTAGGACAAGAAATTTATGTTCTTATTGGACACCAAGTCTATCCATGAGTTGATAGAACTTGACGATGTAACTATGTATGGACTGGCCTATCCATTTCCTTAGCTACTTCCACTTCTTATACTATTGTTTAAGGTATGTGGGTAGTTAGAACTCCTTTCAGACATATTTGAAAATTTTTACCCATGTGTCTACGGGATCCTCTTCTTTTTCCATATTTGTCGATAGATTCTCCCACCAACAGTGTATAGAGGTTGGTATTTTTAAGGACGCAATGGTGATCTTTTCTTCTTTGAAGAGTTGATTCACTGCATAGTAAGATTCTAGTTGTTGTACCCAATTGTCGATGGATTCCATGTCAATCTTTCCTTCAATGTTCAAAATGTCCATATTCATTTGCGCTTTGAAGGGGCCGATTTTATCGGAGTGAGGTTGCATCGAGGATTCCCTAGAGTTCGAAGTAACTTGTATGAGAATATCACTGAACTGGGTGAAAATTTTGGTTTGCTGCATGTTTGCTGGCAATCCAGTGCTTTTTATATGATTTGTTTTGTCTCATTAGTTGCATGTCTATTGTCTGCTTCTTTAGCCATCTTTTCGAAAGTCGAAGGAAGTGTCTTCTTGTGTTGCTGAGTTTGTGAGCGTGTTTGAACAAGAATAAGTTAAATAACTTCGATGGAAGTGCTTATGTAACTTAATATATGAACAAGATCTTTCTCTGATACGAATGATCTAGGCCATGCCTAGGTGCATGCTGGGGACAACAACTGACTGAATGAGTCGAGTTATATTATGGTGGAAGCATATAAGAAGAACCGACAAAGAAGGAAACACGCCAGGTTGACAAGAAATATATACATAGACAATATGGAATAATTTGAACCAATTTATTACTTATTCTCAATGAAAGATGGAGGAATCAGATGATGTCTATATTGCATTAATGTACATGCTTATATAGGGTGTTGAGATGCTTCAGTGACTACCTACTATGTTCAATTACAAAAGAAGTTATAATGGTTCAGAAGTTCAACCAGCACAGAGCATGTTGGTATATTCTATGTCAATGCAGACTTGTTGAGGAAAAATTGTCGAATGAACATGTCGAGCTGGACCTGTCAAAGGGGAACCTGTTGAGTGAACATGTTGAGGTGGACATGTCCAAGGAAAACCTGCCGACTACTGGTTGGATCAGATGCTTTGGTTGTTTGTTGTTTTTTCTTATGCAGGACAAAAGAGATGATATGTATAGGATGAGATGAAGGTAGAAGATGCAGGATATTGTCATGGAAATGTGAAGAATATCCTTGATAGATTCTACAAGAAGGCCCGCTCAAGATGTGATGAATACCTAAAAAAGGACTAGGCCTACATCCAGCATGAACAAGGGCTGGCACTGTAGAAACTTCTAATGACAGATAGTATGGTATGATGACCAAATTATAAGAAGATGATAGAAACAACTATTATGAAGACTCTATGAATCCATGATAATGACGATGCAATGAATACCTGAATAGATGTGTTGATGACTGTGTAGAGAGATAATATATTCCTAGTTAATAGGGAGTGTTAATGTATTGTAACTTCGGAAGATATTCTGATGTATATTATCATTGTATGTTGTTTTACCCCCATTGGCAATGTGTGTTACCCCTTTACGAGATGTCTAAAATGTGTCTAGACCTTGAGGCACAACCTCCATTGTAAGTCAGGGAAATAGTCCCCATTGTAACATCATGTGATATGTACTTGTATTCTCTCTAGGAGAAGTAGTCCTCATTGAGATGACATGTAGGGTCGAATGTTATGTTTGGTTAGTGACTTGAAAGGGTATAAATAGGGAGGCGCTATCCCTCATTTATACACACCAAACACACTCTCAAGTGCACATGAGAGAGAGAGAGAGATACAGTTAGAGGAAGAGAGATATGTAGTTGTTGAATACTTCTTATTACTGATTTTTATCATCTTACTATTCTGAAGAAGTTTGCATGGTTTTATCCTTTATGGTTTCCCCGATCAAAATATTTGTTCCTTGTGTATCTTTTATATCTTATACATATTGATATAATTTTTATTCTTTCAAATAAAGATCCTAGATAATCTAACCAAATCTTAAGAAAAACTAACATGGAGAGTCATTTGACAACAAGATAACAAGATCTCAGTTTCAAGCAAATCCACTTCTGCCAATAGGTTCTACAAACTTCCACATAGATGTTTCATGATGGTAAGGTATGATAAACATTTCTACTTACTTAAGAACAATGATACATTGGATCATGTCACCCAAATTGACAAGTTGGAAGGAAAAATATACATGGAAAATCCTAAGAGGTACACTGCTTCTCTTTTCACATGCAAGTTGAGGAATCCATTGTATGGGCTCAATAAAGGCCCAAGAGAATGACATCCCAAGTTCAATACTTTCATACTATAAAAAAGGTTTGAAATATTCAAGATTGGATGCAAAAGAAACAACATTCATTATCCCATTTGTCATCAGATTGGAAGGTGGAGAGGTTCACATGCACAGTACCAGGAAACTAGTGAACACAAGGACCATCACTTTGTAGTACTGCTCCACAGAGATACATATTGTGGAAATATTTTCATAGGTTTTTTTCTCAAGAATAAATTTTCTCTTGGTGTGAAATATTTATCTTGGATTCACTGATCATTTTGAGGGGGGTGTTTCCCATAAGGTTNNGGGGGGGGGGGGGGGGGGGGGTGGTAGGATTATTAATTAATCCTCCTTTGACCACCATAGTCTAATTCAATTTCCTAGATTAGGAGTTTGATTCCACCTCACTAGTGCCATGGGGAAATCATCTGAGGGACACCTACCACCTATTTCACTAGTTTACATGATTTTGGGAGCTCTGGAGAGCAATCCCTATACTTATGGATCCCACACTCAGTGCCACCAACAATCACCAACGATTTTCCCTAGTCTATGTTTAGTCATGCTCCGATCGATCACACTGTTTTCACTTTCATTCATTCTAGTGCCAATTTTCCAGATTTGAGGAAGTAAAGTTCCTTTTCTCACCTAACAATTCAATTAATAGAATGTGAATAAATTTAGACATATGGAGTTGTATTAGTGAGTCTCTAGTTGTTTGTTTCCAAATATCGAGCTATTTGGAGTCAGTCCAAGTTAGGTAATTCGAATAATACCTAGTAGATTTGAATTCTCTTATTTGTATTATCATTGTATTACATGCATATTGATGATAATTCATTAATTTTATGCTAACCAATTTTTTCTCTTTTGTGCGCAATTTTTCCTTGAATATATTGATCAGTTTACACTGAATTGCCTCTCTCTTCTACAACCTTCTTTCACAGTGAATTAATTCAGGCCCGAGGATCATAAGACTTGCTAAATTAAACACCAAAAACATAACCTTGCTATGATTTTTCCTTCTTATATGCATTCCCAATACTTCCTATTATAGGTCAAGAGGTGTCCAATAAAAATCAATAGCCAAGTGTGAACCCCCTCACTTCACGATCTAGATCCAAAGTACACAAAGCGGGTTATTCAATGACTTCAGGTATGTGCAGAGCCAAATTTGATTTTTTGTTGGTGAGAGATATTTCATGATCCTTCAATGCACGATGGGTAGAGAGATACCATCATTTTGAAATTCACATAGATTTCAGAGGGAAATCCATGCTAGGATCATGCAGGCACAAAACTGATAACATGTGTTGCAACATGAATTGAATAGGGATTTAGCCACACAACGTCTTCTTTTGATTGTTCTTTGGAATATTTAGACTCATTTTACTTTCTATATATGATGAGGATGTATTTGGTTGGATGGATGCTATATGTTGATGACACCTTATTGCAATATTATCTAAAATGTCTCATGTGTGCGAAATTTAACTGTTAACATGGAGTTTTTAGGACATTTCAAGAATGGGATACCATAAATCATGCTTCAAAAACCCATTTCATATATGTCCTAAGTTTTTTTAGGTTTCTTTAGGTCGCTTTCTTAAACTCTGGCACAATGAAAATCTGAAAGCAACAATGGCAATGTCTAGCTACGATGAAAGAATCCATACACAAATTTATATGTTTTTTATAATACCATGCTCTAGTAGAAATAGTATGACTACATTCAGTCTCAAATACATGAATAAATTGTAAATCACATGAGAATAAATTAGGGTAAGAAGTACATGAGAAACATCATGTTCGTAAATTTCTAGAAACTCAGCTACTATGCTTCTCTTTTTCCTGAGAGTTTTGCACAATGTAGTCACAATTAATAGTTATAAATAGTGTTACTATTGGTCTAGGTGTAGGTAAATGTGACAAGTAAAACATATAAACGAACTCAATAAATAATTATTTGTTGTTTCAATTGATGCAACAAAATTAGCAAGAAGCATGGAAGTGATTTGACCACCTTGAACACTAAAAGAACCTATTAGTTAAATATTGAAGGAATGTGGTAATCAGAATGGTAATATGTACTCAAATACCAAATACTAATTGGTCAATGGTACAACAATGTCAAGGTTAACAATGGATGCATAATAAGTGCGGTGGTTGTCCAAGTAGTATAAGTTCTAGTGTGCATAGTTTAAGGGAAAATCTATTAAGTTCCTTAAATGTTTATTATATGAAAATGAACATTTATATTCCTCCACTTGAATAAAATGTAATTTAATATTCCTGTTCGGATATATAGATCATAATATTTACTTTCTACAAATTAAATAAAAATTCTTCTATGAACTTGAAACACTTTTAGTGAAATTCCTGTGTAGGAAAATAAAGGTGTTTTCCTTAGAAAATTGCAGGAAGGGTAGGGGGAAAGGGAAGAAACCAAAGGTAAATTTAAGACAGTGAATTTAATATTCCCTAAATCATTTATATCAGGTTCCATTTATGTTTCATAATCCACTCCATGGAAACCTACTCCCACGCTTCTAGGCCTCCCAACAGTGAAACTAGGAAGAGTAGTTCAATCCTTTCGACCAGGGGATTTGGAGAACTGATTTTGATTGGTAATAAAATTATAAGACATTTATATAAAGGTATATTCATGTTTTAAACAAGTATGTTCAGTCACAAGGAACATTAAGGGTGGAACTATGAAAACTAGTTGTCAAGACTATGCAACTAGTCAAGATTCAACACTTTCCAAAGGCAATAAGAGAGGTAATGGGATTCAATTTTAAAAATGGAATGTCATAGTTATGGTTTCAAGTAATTTTAATAAAATAAATTAAATCAAATGGACTTTTTTAGGTACATAAAATTCTTCGAATTGGAAAACTAGTCATTTTAGCCATGAATTCTAGGTAGGGTGTAAAAGATTGATACAAAACTCAGTCAAAACAGATCAGAATGTTATGAAACTTGAATATACTGTAAATAATACTATATAAGATCCATGGGACTCGAAATAATTCTTATAATATTGACATAAGTCACATCTCATAGCACATCTCCAAAATTATGACTCCGGAGCTAGGAAACCCAAGGAATTCGATCTCTGAATCTCACAAACTTTAGGAATGAATTGAATATGGTATGAATATGATATTTAACAGTAAATTAGACATAACTATACATATAAAATCATATATATGTTGATATATCCATTACATAGCTCCAAAATTTCTAGAAGTCCATAGAACTGAGAGAAGGATAAAAGAGGAAGGGATGTCACTCATAGGCGGTCTCAAAGCTCTCCAAGATGGCCATATAATGGAATGATAGAGACATTAACACCTGGAAAAAAAAATCCTTCAATAGATGAAATATCCTCCTTAGCTTCAGTAAGACCTGCAATAGAAGTGGGAAGAAGATGGGAGAAGGGGAATAATGGACTTGGGGCACATCACCCAAGGTACTGAGGCTCACCACTCATAAATTAAGTTTAGCTTCAATCAATTAAAAACATACATTAACCAAATTGAGTCAATGGGGTCGAATTGTCCTTTAATAGCATCCCGGGTGATCTATTTAGCAAGTGGAGTCCAATGGTGACTTGTGAGAGAAAGTCAACCACCTAGAATCCCTAACCCTAGCCACATAAGTTCCTTCCTTGTGAAATTTGGAATGTAGGACCAAGTGGAAATATTTCAATGTACAACTCATCCCTATGATTTATTAACTATTCCCTCCTTAGTCAAATAGTTGTTTCTTTTGTTCATGACAACTTTATGCTTTTCCCTGGTCTTGAGACCGAGTCTCCATAAGGAAAATGTTCTCTCATTTTCCAAAAATTTCTTGCTTTTGTCCTTACAGCTTTTCTGAGTTCTCCAAGAGGCAAATTCACCCTTGTTTGCAAAAATTTCATGCTTTTGTCTCTGGTTGTTTTTCTATTGCTTTTAGGCACTTTCCCCTTTTCCTCTTTGACTTCTTTTGTCATAGATTTTCCTCCTTACTACCTTAGCAAGTTGAGTTTCCCAATGCTCCCCCTGACATGGAAATATTATTTCCACCTCATTAATTTGCATAATTAATAATAATGAAGAATACAAAATAAATACATGCCTCAATAATAATTAATTTAGAAAAAATTCCCCTAGGGTAATTAATTAATTCCTCATAAATAATTTTTGGATAAATTCCCAAGGTGAGGTAATTAATGAATTTTTGAGCCCCCAAATGTGTTGTGCATGGTCAACACTTTTATCTCCAAAAATATGGGGACATGACAATCCTCCCCACCCAAATATGCTTGTTTGCAAGCAGAAGCACTCCAAAGTGCTACAAATTTGTTCATCATGTAGGAGAACTGGAGCATGAATCCATGTGCAAAAAGGTTGACTTGTTCCACCAAGTCAACTTATAAATTTTCTCCAAAACAAGAAATGCCAGGGTCCCATTTCAGGGTGTCATTTCCAATGTGTGAATGAAATGATGGAGCCATTCCTGACGCAGTTTTCTGCAAATGCGGTGCGATCGTGATTTATGTGCTCAACAGGGTTTGACAGTCATGTGTACTTGTGACTCACAGTGGTGACTTCTTCAGCGAATTTGGCTTCCATCAACCTTTGAAATTATGGCCATTTTGATATAGACTGCTTGTGTGTGGCCCACCATCTTGCAGGCATAGATTTTAGCACGTGGTCTAGTGCATATAAGCGTTGCGACTTTGTGACGAGTCCTTCAAACTCATGTAGGAAGGTCACAAGGTTAGGAAACCCTTCATAGGTGGGTAGCTCTCTTAGCTCATTCTCCACCTGTAATACAAACCTTGTTACTCGGGCACACCTTCCCATAGAGACCTCATACAATCAATTTTTCCAATTATCTAAGGCCTCCCCTAAGTCGAATGTGCATGAACTAGCACTCTTCCAGCTCAGGTTCCCATTTGTTGTCGGATTGATATAATCTTCTTGTAAGGAAGTGACATTGTAGATCTGGTCAAGATAATCACCTTGTCCCTCATTATAGACAGGCTCGACATATCTCTCCCCCTCCAATGGATCAATGGGTGACACTACCCTCATCTCATCATCTTCGAATGAGAGAATCCTCTTCTTGAAATTGATAATGGTCTGATATTCTATGGCCCAATATATCCCCAGCAACGCAGGATATGGGTTTGTGTTGTTGACAATGTTAATGAATTCAAAGTCTACAACTGTGCACAACCCTTCAATGTCGATAGAGACTTGACTCAACCGACCAATTGGTTGAACCTTTTCCTAATTTGCAATTCGCAACTCGACAGGAGACTAGTCCAAGCGCGACTTTCTCATACTATCCCAGGTTTGTCACCTCAAAATATTGACGTCCAAGCCCAGGTATAAAATAATGTAGTCCATGTCGTAGTCTCCTATCTGCGTAGTCATTCTTAACTCACTCCCAGTTTTAAACTTCTTTTTAACCTGCTTAAGTCTCCTTTCTGGTTGCGACTCTTATGGGTTTTTTTCTATTAGTGCTTGTAGTTATGCGACGACATCTTTATCTTGCATTAGCGCTAAGTAACTTGACAGGAACGATTTTAGCTTACTAAACTTTTTCGAGATTTACTTTTGGAATAGCTATTGGAAGCATTCATGCATCTCCCTGACTTCACCTGACGTCGATGGTTGTTCTTGATCTATGAACTCTGGTCGCACATCCAAAAATACTTGCTTATGTTTTTGAATGTCGAATGGTACTTTCTTCTGCATGACGGGTTGTACCTATGGTTGCGGTTGTTCTTGCAATACATCCTTATCAGCTTTGGTTGGAGCACCTCCTCATGTTACGACAACAACACTTGCCTCTCTTGGCTCAGCAGCAATCACATTAGGGGAATTTTGAAGTAAAAAATGGGTTTCCAAACAAAAAATTTACTATTAAAATAAATTTTTTAAGAACCAATCACAATCTAGAGAATGGCATCATCTATAATAGTTGAGTTGACATTACTTGAGTTAATTGCTTATTTGTCATATTCTAAAAGGTTGATCAAAACATATGGTTAACCATTGTAGTTTAGAAGTACTTTTACACATAGAGTAAAGTACTAATGTATTTTCACACTTTTTCAATAAAATATATTATTACTTTTACACCTAGAGTAAAGTACTAATGTCTTTTCACACTTTTTCAATAAAATATATTATTGTCCCTTCTTATATTTTGAAAAATACAATATATGTCTTCTCATTTAATATGCATGCCTTTACACAATTTTCAATATATGTTATATTTATCCAATTTTTCTTAATATTAAAAATATCATTTATTTACACATTTTACTTATGCATATATGATATATTCATTTATTTTTCTTAATCTAAAAAATATCATATAATTATATATTTTTAATTGAACTTTATTTTATTTTGTTATTTTTAAAAAGTATTATTAATTTTTCTAATACTTTTAACATATTTTATTATTAGATTTGTATAAAAACATTTACAATAAAAAAAATTACAAAATAATATATTCTTAAAAACCCAATTTAAAAACTAACTTCCAAAAAATTAAATTCTAAACAAAAAATCATAAAATGTAATATTTTATCAAATTATAGTACAATTAATTAAAAACTACAAAAATTTACATAATACAAAATATATAAAAATCAAAGTTTAAAATATTAAATATTAACTTATATAATTACATTAAAAACAATATTTTAAAAATTTTTATTACAATTAATTAATTAAAAGCTAAAAAAAACTCACATTCTAAATTATTAAAAATCGAATTTTAAAAATTAGATTTAAGTATAAAATATATGTGCTAACCTATATTAAAATAAAAAAAATTATCAAAATCAAAATTTAAACTTTTAAAATTTAGAATGTATAATAAATATAATAATAAGGGGCGAGGATGTAGGCCGATTGGCAACTGCACATTATGTTAAAGCATATAGGATGTTAAGAAAGTTAGCAGTTTGAGTCTCGATGAAATGTGCATGAAATTTGAGCCCATAGTTGGCCGTCCCTAAGGATTATACTGGAGCTATCAGAATCGACCCCGTATCACGTGACTACGAAACTGACATCGTTGTTGATTTCACACACACACGTGCACACACACACACATATATTAAATTTAGGGAATATAATGAATATGTTAAAATATTTCTATATATTTTAAAATGTAGAAAAAATTAAAAAAATAATAATAGGTGATTAATTTATTAATATAGAGAAAGAACATAAATTGATTTAATGATTTTTTATGCAAATCATAAACATCCTATTTTATGAGAATTTAACTAAATTAATTCCATTATAAAAACACATAAATTGGTTTAATAAGAAAATAAGCAATTTAAATTAAAAAAAATACATATATATTTATTATTTTAAATTTTAATTTTCAAAGGATGGGTTAAACATATTAGATGTAAATTTGGTTAAGAACCTAAAAAATATAAGTTATAATAAAAAAACTAAAAAGAGACATGTTATCTTAACTTTTAATTTTCAAACGCTAAATTAATTATATCATAAAAATACATAAATTATATAAAGAAACAAAAGAACATAAGTTATAATAAAAAATGAAGAAAAAATAAATATCTTTTTATTTTAAATTTCAATTTTCAATGTGCTCCTGGAGAAAATTTGAAAATTTTGATGTTTTTTTCATTTTGTATTATTTGATTGTCTTTTCATTGTGTCTATATTTTACTATTGAAACATATTTGATTGTCTTTTTATTGTGTTTATACTTTATTATTAAAAGTGATCTCCAAGTTCAAGGACATGAGTGCATCCAAGTACTACACATTTTTTGGAAATTAAAATTAGCTTTTAGTCACTTCAATATAACATTTTTTATTATTTGTGTTTCTAGTATGTAACTCAACCATGGTTATCTAAATTGTACATTTAATGTGGTGGAAATGTGAGTTGTCAAGTATATCTTCCCTATAAAACACATAGTTCATAATATTTTAATATATCTCTTATGAGGCCCAGTTTTTACCTCAAAATTTCCCTAATGTCTAGTCATTCAAGTTAGGATTCAGATTCAGGTTTTGTGCAGGGTTAGGGCTTGCGATGGTCCTAGCCTACCACTTTGCAATCAACTGAGGACATTGCTCCACATTATGGTCATGTCCTTTACAATATAAACATGTCTTTGCAGGCCCTTGGTAATCTCTGGCATAGTGACCCGGTTGTCCAAAGTTATAGCATGTAACCTGAAATCTTCCTCTACTAAATCCTCCTCCTCCTCTCCCTCTGAAGTTTCCACCACCCCTTCCCTGTGGGTGTGCTTGATGTGGAGGGTACTAGTTCTGCTGGTAGTGCGGCTGATAGTCATTTTGTTGCACATGTGGTTGTTGTGGGGGATATTGAGGCTGATACTGGTTTTGGTACTAATTGGGTGGGAACTATGCAATCTAATATGATGCTTGCATCGGTTCATCTCGAGCCTGCCCATAATTCTTCATGAATTAGGTGTCTACCGTATTTTCCTTCAAGACTTGGTATGCTCTCCAATCCTTCTCTTCATGGCCTACTGAATTACAAAATTTATAGAAGAGGTTTGCTGGGGTACTTACAAATTTTTGCAAGTATAGACACTAGTTGTCGTGATGTCCTCTAGAGTGGCATATGCAGCACTAGGGTATTCCATGGGAACTCAACAGGTTTGGTGCACCCGATGCAATATAGTTCATGTAGGTCGGAGAATTATCCTTGGTGTGTCCATTCATTCCTAATTTTGTACACCATAAGTCTTCTTGGGCTTCCTTTCCCTTCTTGATATCATGAAGTTGTATAATCATATTACCCAGCTACAACTGAATCTCCACCATTCCTGCAGCACCATCATCGATCAATGAAGCTTCCAACTTCATTGCCAAATCTAGCGCTTCTATCTGCGATTCAGTTTTTTGTTGCATCAATGGGCCTCGGGTGTGTGGTAACAATGCAATAATAAACCACTCTTTATGCTACGCATCCGACATCTAAAAACTTACTTTTTCCATCAAGGTTTTAAACCCCTAGTCAAAGTCCCATACCGACTCTGCAAATGATTGTTTTATCTCCTTGATTTCGGTGATACACTGTGACTCAGATTTAGGTTTTCTGAACTTAGAAATCATCGTGAGCCGTATCTCTTCAAGGGTTTTCTATGGTGCTCTTGGTGGTACTATGCAAAACTTCATAAGGAAATCCAGTGCACGACTCATGAGAGTCGTGATCATATGCACTTTCGTCAGGCCCACTTTGTGAACTAGGCGAACCATCCAAACAGCTTCATAGAGGAACCAATGCTGCTCTTGATCCTCTGCTCCATTCCCATTTAATGTCGGTAAGAGGATATCATTCTCATCCATTGAGTTATCATCAGGGTTATCTGATGAATTTAGTGGAGGTGTACTCTCCTGCGCACTAGTCACAATACTATCACTATTAGTATTAACAACTCTTTCAGGAGATGAGGCTCTAGACCTTACCTTTGGCGATAATCCCAGTGTGATGTAGTGACGCCCTGATCCGGTGGATTATTCATCTTCAAAAATTACACTGATCCAATATGGTACAATGGTTGCTAATCTATGGTTCGAAGAACATAACATATGTTTTTAACTCATATTCTAAACATAGTGCAAGGGCCATGCAGTTATGAGCTACACAGTTATAGCAAGGGCCACACAGTTATCGCATGGCACACAGTTAGGGGATGCGCAGTTACCGCAAGGGCCGCAAAGTTATGGGCTACGCAGTTATCGCAAGCGTCACATAGTTATCGCATGGCGCGCAATTAGGGGCTACGTAGATATTGCAAGGGCCGCACAGTTATGGGCTATGCAGTTATCGCAAGGGGCCGCACAATTTGCGCACCGTCGAATGGAATATCAAATGGTTCACGCGGTCAAGTATATACCCTCTAGCGATCTTGTGCACAATTAAATGACGGTGCTGACGGCTAGATAAGGGTGTGCGATCACGTTTGCCGTGACATTTGTGTATCAAGTTCGCTGCGACGTTATGGATGTTGCGCTGCTGCGACATTTGCGAAGTTGGTGGTGACATCAAATGGTTACGTTGCATGTGGAATAGCTCGGTTGTAGGTTATTGCAACGTGTTGTGATTCAACACATGTGAATGGAGTTAGTTGGAACGTTTCGGGGATATGGAACGTCATGGTAACATAACGCTTGTGCAGCAATTTGGTGGGATTTCATGGTTCAGTTTAGCATATGGTCGTAACGACACTAAAGAAGATAACAGTTGTAGCGGAGGAAGGGAACCCGTTACTTGCCCTCTGACTGAACACTTAAATAGAGGACTTCTGGCCACATCAGGAAACTAAAGAGAGGAGATTCAGATTGCGTTAGAGCACAGAGCTTCATTTTTCTGTTATGAGAAGCTTGGGGAGCTGCTATGAAGTATGCAGATGTTGTTTCTTCTGAAGTCGACATTCTCTATTATAATTTAGCTTTCTTTGCCTTTCGAAGGCTAATTGTAATTTCCAAAAGAGAGGTCTTAAAGACTTTGTATAGCATTCTACTTGCGATTGCTGAAGTTGATTCCAGAACCATTTTGTACCATCTAAAAGAGATTAATTGGATCGGTACCCATTGGAGAGGGACCCGAAGACGTAGCCCAGTGAAGGGGGTGAACTCCATTATCAATTTCTGTGTTGTGGCTCTTTGTTTCAGTGTTTCTCATTTATGTTCAGTTTTGTTGTTTCCTTTCCTATTTAGTTTGTTTTTATATCATATTTCAACATTTAATTAACTGTGCAACCTATGTGATGAATTCAACAAACTGATTAACACATTCTTTAATAAACTTTTAATGCACTCAAGTTGAGGTCCGACGGATCACACCCTGATCTTGGTGTCTTTATAGACTCTTTGGACTCCCATTAGAATAATTTTGAGGTCTAACATGGGCCTCCTAAGGAAAATAATAAAATAATAGTTAAAATAATAAAATAATATTTATTAATTTTGGAGGAAGAAAGAAAAAAACTACTTTTTTTGTTTGTATTTTTGACATATATCCCTGTGTTTTTACTCAAATTTTGATTAAGAGAGCTTGTTGGATGCAAAATTTGATTCTTCATCCAACGAGTACCTTCACTGCATACTTTTGATAGACCCCACTACCCCAAAAACAATAAATACCTGAAAAAATGTGATGATGACATCATCATCATGTTTTTTTAGGTATTTCTTGTTTTTGGGGTAGTGGGTTCCATCAAACATATGCAGTGTGGGTACACATTGGATGCAGAATCAAATTCCGCATCCAACAAGCTCTCTCGATTGAAATTTGAGTAAAAACACAGGGAGATATGTCGAAAATATGAACAAAAAAAGTAGTTCTTTTTATGACAAATATGTCAATTCAACCATTATGGTTGACTCACTTTATTGAAATTCTATTGGTTCTTGAATTCCAACTCACAAGAACTTATTGTGGGCACGTTTTCTTATAAGGCCCATTTTAGACCCCAAATTTCCTCTAATCTCTGTCCCTTCTGAAATTAGGTTGTAGTTATCCTCTTCATCACAAGACATTTTGTCCAACTATGACTAAAGTTCGTGCTCACTTTCCTCGAAGAGACTAGTAGCTCGTCGACCTTCCTCTATATTTCTTCTTTTCTCTAATCTGAATCTCCTTCCACAACTTAGGAATCTAGCTTCTAGTTCAGGTTTTGCACTTCCTAGGAACATCTCAGCTCATCTTTTCCCATTTTCTCTGCAGATCGTCCACGACATATCCTCTCTCCTTGGATATGCGGCTCAACTACTTAGCTGCAATATTCCCTTCTCATAAACTAGCATATTTATCCATGTGCTGATAGATAACAAATATCTTCTTCGGGGTCCTTGGGAAAGATTTCTTTCATCCTTGATGTATGAGGTTATAGTCTCTACTGCAAACTCAATAATATACCCTTGTAAAATACTGTCAAACCAAAATTCAAAACCTTTAGAGATGGTGTTACTTACAGTGGTTATCTCGTGAGCCAATTTATCGCTTCACTCGACCACTTCTCTTGTTTGGAAATTTGTTTGTTGAGTTACCAACCTTGGAAACCAATCGTGCAGCACAATGGGGAACTCTACAAACAAGATCTTGTGAATGTCAGAATGTATGTACTCATCCACCCAGCTTTCTATGCTCAACCATGATCCTATGCTCTATTCTTGTGCAAAGGCTAGTGTCTTATACTCCAGCCAATACTCTATTTCATTCTTTGTCAGATACCACAATATTTCCCTCAACTCAAATGATTACGGGTCCTAGAAATGGAACCATTTGCTGGCCTCTTTCCCCTTCTTGTCTCAATCAGTGGTTCAACAACAACACAATACCAACAAGACACCAAAATACATTGGCCCGACAGAGCAATCTCACTCAGCAATGCCCGCGAGGAAGGCATAGTCTCACTCAAGATATCTTAATGTGTGTAACTTTCAACTGGTTGCAGTTCCTGCTGAACGAACTGATAGATGATGTAGAGCATGCGCAGGAGGAAACTAAGGACAAATTTCATTAGTCCTTGTTGCTCATCCTGATCTCTTTTATTATGTGGTCCAACCTACCAGACTACTAGCCGATGGATGTCCCAGTTCTTTTCCTTGGCGCAAAGTATCATAAATGATGGGAGGATAAGGATGACAAGAGCTTCCAGACGGATAATAACATTCAGTTCTTCGTGCATGGTGAGGCACTATGTGATGTTATTAGACGGTCCCATAGAGTAAGGGATGTGATGATGTAGAGATATGTTGCATTCATAAAATTCCAGGTTGGTTTGCATAACACTATCCTATAACCGAAGCAGGACCAGACCAAGCAAGCGCACCAGGTAGGATTTATGATCACCGATGTCGACGTAGACGCAACTATCCAAGAGTGGCTTGAAGAATGGTGCGGCTCACTAGCAAATTTGATGGATGAAGGTGGAAACCAAGAAGACATGTCAGCTAACCAAGGTGGAAAATCCTATGTAAGAAATGATGTGCAAAACGGTCAAGGAAATGGCCAAGGGAATGGTCATGGAAATGACCAGCAGGATGGAGAAGTAAATGTTGGAGGCGATGACCAAGTAAATCATACCCTGAGCTCTGATGATGATGATGATGACAAGGATGATGATTCGGATGGTACTCCTACTAATGAGGAGGTGAAGAAGGCCCAGGAATAGGTACATCAGTAGTTGCACAAGAAGAGAAAGGTGGACAAATCGGCTAACACTGATAGCTTAGCCAAGGAGGAAATCATCTTGTTTTTTGATGCAATTGCACAAGTATCCAATTCCATATTAAGAGGAATAAGTAATAAGCAGCTATGACTGACCGATGAGCTGGCACAACACATCAACAAGATGACTGAGGCCATAAACAAAGTCGAAGCCACTATTGAGGATGGAAGTTACGACTTGGATCCTAGTATCCCTCTAGTAACACCAGGGCTAGTGCCACTTATGAAAGTAGAAATACAGGCACGAGTAATGGATATGGGAATGCCTAATTATGATGATGTTGTCCACGGGTTTGAGACGTTGAGCATTGAATTCTCTAAACTCATGTTGGCCGAAGTCTATGCTGTCCAGCAGGTGGCTGCGACCGAGGTATGCCTCAGAGAATATACGGTGTCCTATCAGATGACCAAGCAGAAAAGGAAGGAAAAAACATGCAAAAACTTCCTTAGAGAAAAGGAGCAGGAAATTGTGGCACGAGAACAAATCTGAATTACACTTGTTGAAGCCATCAAGAGTGCCATCATAGAGTTCCCACCGGAAGCAGGCCAAGAAGATGAGGATTCAGCTACTAAGGTTTCCCAGCTATCGCAGATTGTAGTGGAACTTAATAAACAGGTTTAGGAGCTTCAATCAAAGTAGGTACCAAGAACACCTCCCGAGGAGCTTAAAGAATGAAGACAAGTAGCGTATGACGCTATTGCGAGGATAAGAAAAGGAGAAAAACTCTGCATTGAGGCAGTCAAAGTCGTTTCCATGATATGGGAAGCATTTCTAGAAGATGATTCTAGGGAAAATATCAAGGAAAATGCACGACAAGCTAATGAGAAAATTGCTGTGGAAAAAAAGAGATGAAGAAGTTGTCGCTGAAGGAGAAGGTGAAAAAAATGGTTGAGATCAAGTAGCTCCAACATGAAGTCTAAGCCCTCCGTGACCAAGAGCAGACTTGGAATGAGGAAGTAGTTGCACACCAGTCAGAAGCTACATGGGTTACAAGGCTTATTCATCATGTACATTAGAAGCTTCAACACATCACACAGTCGCTAGAAGAAAAATCTTCGGAACACATCAGTTCTGACCGGGTGGAACATTTGGCCAAGTAGGAGGAGGAAGTAACAGCGGAGGAAGTAATAGAGGAATTTTCCAAGGTGCAATAAATTTTGAAGGAATTTTAGGACAAGGTTGTTCCTGTCATGCAACCTGAGCCTGAGCTCAAGCCTAAGGTTTGAGTTTTGTGAGCACTCAAAATTTTGCAGAGATATCCATTTTTCTTAGTTTCTTAGAACGAGCCACATGTGAGTGTTGGGGGCCTATTGGGCTAGGAAAAGTGCACAAGGAAGAATCCGTCGCGTAAGTGCAAGAGGAAAAATGGGAGCGTGATGGATAAAAACAGATAAAGGAAGAAACGCGAGCGTAGAGAAAAAGAAGTTGCAACAAGGATAGCTACGATGAGGAAGCAAGACCTGAGTCAGTGGAAGAGGCAGGTAGAAGAGTTAAAGTAGAGCAGGTGAAAGTCAATGAATACTATAGAAGGACAAACCAGTAGAAGAGCAAGGACAGTTTTGCGGCTAGTTATGACCAGTGCAGACAGGCTGAAAGATGTTTCCGCGGCTAGTTAAGGATGTGGTTATTGTCATGTAGGACTTTTGCATCTAGGTATGGGTCGGAATTTAATGTAACAAAGATATTTTGTAGACACTTGAGATTGTAATAACTGAGTAGTAGTCATTCGACCCTACGTGGTCATGTAATTACTATAAATAGGAGGAACCCACTCTGTATAAGGGTTAGATCCAGTTAGACTTTGTTAGATTTTGTTAGTGTCAGTTAGATTCAGTTAGAATAGTAGAAGTGTTGTTGACTCAGAAGAGGAGTCTAATAGAAGTATAAGGTTGTTAACCCACATATCTGTAGCTAAGTGTGTAGACTGTTAGTAGAAGTGATCTGCAACTGAGTGCACAAATAGTCAAGTAGAAGAGTCGATCTTGGTTGTGTGGAGATCTATAGGAGTAGATAGAAGTAATAAAAAAGAGAGCATGAGTGCAAGAAGATTGATTCAAATATACATATATTAATAATGGTCTACAAGTCGCAAACTGCAAGGTGCTACCTATATTTCTCATGCTAAATGAAGAGAACCTTGGTGGTTTTTCCTAGATGGGTTTCCACATTAATTTCCTATGTTGAATGTATGGATGTTGTTGAATGATTGAATACTTATGTGAATGTTTGCTTACTTTGCATAGTTTATGGTTATTGTTCAATGTATGTCTCAATATTACAAATGAGTGAATGAATGAATGTTAAGGCTTCATTGACATGTTATGTATGATTTCCTGGTTAAATCTACTAAGTTATAATATAAGTCGCACATTGTTTGTCAAATATAAGGAATCAACTGTGTCGCACCGTTGCACCAGTTGTTGAGTGGTTAAGGATAAGGTTGTGTCATGTGTCAGTTGTGGCACACAGTTGCACCTATGTTGCACAGTAATAGACTCCATCCTCCTATCTCTGTCAAGTGCATTGGCCACACGCCAAGGGACTATAATCCCTCTCCAATTGCGAAAACATGGTTCTGGCAGTTACACATTAAGTTATCTCGAGTGAGATTGTGCCTACCTCACAGGAATTACCGAATGAGCTTTCTCTGTTAGGCCTATGTCTTTTGGTGTCTTGTTGGTATTGTGTTGTTGTTGAATCGTGGGTCGAGACAAGAAGGGGAAAGATTCCAACAACATGATAGGTAACATTATGATCTTTTGAATGCATAGATGTTCCAATTGTCTTAAAATCAACTCAAATATTTCTAATAACATGATTAATAACACTTTAAACTTTAACTATATTTATGCCTAAAAATATTCTAACTAAACAAAATGATTTTAACAAATCCAACAATAATTGACATTCAGATGCATCATTTTTTTGATAATATAAATCATCTTTGTTGGTGTTCATTGTTAAAATATTTATTATATCATTTATGATGCACATTGTAGGAATCTTCTTTTAGTAACCATTCATGATTTATTCTCTTAGCATCCCATTGCTGAACCAAATCACATCATCAATGAATAACAACATTTATGTAGAAACACACACATCCTCAATTGGATTCTACAACTATTTCTTAAACACATCCCTTATTCTTTGTCCATATCAAGTTTAGGTTATTAAGTATGCATCAATACATTATGTTGTTCTCTAATACACTTTTGTGGACCACTTTAATAGATTGCGTAATTGTTTAGGATATTTTGTTGCTTGAGCACTGTAGATTTTTGTGCTTATTAGTGTGTTTGGAAAAATAAATTGGAGTTTCAGCATGTCTGTCTTTGGATATTATTGTCTTTTATTAGAATTACAAATGATGAAATATGTGTTAATACTACTCCTCTTCCCAATTCTTAAAAGGTACTAGCTCAATGGAAGAGCACCTCCTTTACAAGCAGGAGGTAGGTGGTTCAATTCCTCTATACCCTAATGATATTGAAATGTATTTCTAAAGGTAAAAAATGTAGTAGTCCAAGATGGATGCAATATTAGACGCAACACTAAATACAAAACATGATGTAAAAGTGGACGTCACACCAAACACAAAACTGGACACAAAAGGTGACCTTATGTCAGACGCAAATGTGGACACAAAAATGGATGTCACACTAAACACAAAATTGGATGCAAAAAAAGACTCAACACTAGCCACAATTAGTGACTCAAAACTAGATGCAATACTAGGTCCAAAACTAGAGGCAACAATGGATGCAAAAGTGGACTCCTAACTAGATGTAAAATTAGACATTAAATTGAGCATGAAATATGGTGTATCGATGGACATAAAACTAGGCCTAACACCAGGTGCAAAACTGGAAGCAACACTTGGCACAAACAAAACTTAAAATGATACACAATATTGGATGCAAGATGTCACGTCCCGGTCTTGACCCCATTACATTAGATGTATATGACATATATATATATTGTAATGATCATGGTGTGGAGTTAAAGGCCAAGACCCCGCCATTGATCAGTAATGCTATGTTTTGGGATTTAAAATTGTCACCGATGGTATATCGGGGCATGCCGCATATATGACGATTGTCATTATGTAAATATGCATCTAAAATTAATTAAATGAGCACAACCAGCTACGGTCGCGGCAACCAAATTGAATGGGGCATGATTTTTCCAAGGATAAGGATGTGGGGTTGGGAATTTGTCAATCCTTAGCCAATGGGGAGAAGCCAAATGTCTATGAGAAAACCCATCAAACTGTCAACTACCTTTCTTGTCTTTTTCCCCAATCATTTATTTCTGCCAGAATGTGGTTGAGTTAGTAATTGCATGGAATGGGAAGAGTATGGGCAACCAAATTCGAATTGGGCAGAGACCCATTTTTGAAAAACATGTTCTGACTTCCTTGGCAAAAAAAAATGCCCAAAAACGTATGCCATTCTGATATGCATTCATGTTTTTCAGTTTTCTCACGTTTTGGGAGCAGCTGGAGTTTTTCCTGTGTTTTTCTTTCCATGATTTTGGCTGTTAGCTTCATTTTTCCCATGGATGGGAGGTCGTTTTTGTAATGCCAGGGCTTGGGTTGCCTTCCTCACATTTTTGGAGCTGCTAGTGCATTTTCCATTCACGTTTTTGTGATTTCATGTGTTTTTTACCATGGCTGTGAAGAGCCATTCACGTTTTTGGCTGTCTCACTGACTTTTGGGTCTCACGCACTGGCTATTTGGGACGTTTTTCCCTGCTGTCAGTTGGTTTCCCTGATAAGCTTCAGGACTGTGTGTTTTCCCCCATGTTATGAGCCGTTTTTACTGTTACGTATGGGGCTGTGTAATTCGTTTTTACTGTTCAAGCTGTGTTAGCTAAATTGGTTTCCTGAGTGCAATAGTTGGTCTTTGGACTATGTGAGGAGTGAGGATTTTGGCTTGGCTGCTTGATAAACCTGGTGTTAGAAACCACACAGACAGAACTAGAGGGCTGGCCTTCTTCTCCATCACCCCTGAATAGCACTGGAAGGGAATGCAGGGCCTGAGGGACTGTGTAGCAGAGAAGGGACTGATTCCTTGTGTTGGGTGTGGATGGGTGTCTTAGAGGTCAGCATAGTTCTGGTGTAGGTATCCTTGTCTCTGTAATGAGCTCACCAGCTTAGCAATTTTCCTTCTCCAACTCCTTGATGGCCTGATAAACCCAACTGTGTTGGCTTGGCTGTGTTTGTATATTCTTGGCTATGTGTAAGCCTGCTGTTCCCTTATTCCTTGGAGAATCATGCCCAGCTCGGGGGTGGTAGCGCTGTTGAGAGATTAAGGAGCACGTTGGCCTATGGTTGGGTGGAACGTTGCAGCGACGTAGCTGGTTGCAGAGCAAAGCGTTCATAAGATAAGTGATCTTGTGTATTTTACCTCTGCAACTATATTTCTATTAATGAAAATAATGAACATGTTGAAGAATGCTTGTCTAAATGCATGTTGATTCCGCTGTGCAAGGATAATTAATCATAGCTGTGCATAATCTACAATTGTAGTTGCGTATGTTAAATGAATTGCATTTAGGCATGTTATACTGCAATGCATTCTCTCTTTCAGCATTTTGTTTTGTGAAATTTTTAGCCTGTACATGTTCATGGTTGGTTAACCCGGTCGAATTAAGCTCTTAGTCGCATCCTCTTTGCCGGTCGGAGGCATGGGGACGTGACACAAGATGGGACAAAACATTGGATGTAAAACTAGACGTAATATTGAATGCAAGATGGGATGCAATATTAGATACAAACATGGGCACAAAACTAGGCACAACACTAGCCACAATACTGGGTGCAAAATTGGGCTCAAACATAGATGCAAAAAAATACATCAACCGGGATGCAACACTAGTTGCAAACCTAGATGCAAAATACGATGTAAAACGACATGAAACATTAGGCACAAACATGGATACAAAAAAATATGTAAAACAAGATACAAAATTAGATGCAAATGTTGATGCAACATTATTAGTAAAATTGGATGCAAAACTAGACCCAATATTGGGCCTAAAATTGGATGCAAACCTAGATCTAATGTTAGACGCAGAATTGGACACATAATTTTATGCAAAACATGGTGCAAAATTGGGTGTAAGACTCAATGAAAAACTAGGATAAAAATAAGATGCAACATTGGATGCAAAACTGAGCGTGAAACTAGGTGAAAACAAGGATGTAACAAAGAACGCAAAAAAGATGCAATAGAAGTTACAAAATTGGGCGCAAATAAAGGCATAACAAAAGATGCAAAAAATTGGGCGCAACAATGGATGTTAAAAAGGATGAAAACAAAGATGCAATCGATGACGTTTTATGAAAATGTACAATAGCTCCAGGTTTAGTGGCGGATTGTTCATAACTATTGGGAGAAAATTACACTAAAATCCGGTGCTAAATCTAACGCTAAGGCCAATTTTTGTTGTAGTGCAATCATTGTCTTTTGGGGAAACAACTGCATATATTTTTCCTACAAAAATTCAATGTATGGCCAAATTCATATGTGTACAAGTTTTAAAATATACTTAACTAAAAAAACAAAATAAATTCTTAGATATGATGGGAGATATCTCTACCCGGTTGTACAAGATTAGAGATGATCATAGTCTGCTTAAATAGATGACTAGCCCTACTCTAACTAGGTTTCTTCAACAAATACACATGTCTCTACCACAAATGATACATGGTACTAGTCATCAACTCAATATGTTGATTCAAAATCATCCCATTCATCGTTGCTACAAGGCCCACAAAAGCAAACCTATTGTTGAGTCTATAATTTGAATAAAGGGTTGTTTGAGATTCAAAATGAATGAAGCCTAGTTATCCTTATATTGTATTGAAATGATATGAACATGACTAATATATTAACCATTTCCCAAAATTTTCTCAGTACATGTCTTGTCCCTAATAATTTATGCTACTCTTGATCATCATTGAACTATAGAGTTTGCATCTAGAATCTGATGAATTGTTGTCAAATTCATCTCCTCCCTTCATAGCGCAATTTTGATGCATGAAATAGCCCCATCATTCTCACCTTTCCCATTCCCAACCTCAAAATATTTCCAAATATGTTGCACATTATATGTTTTGTGAAAATTACTCAATCATTGCAATACACGGGCATTTTTGAATTTGACTACACAACCATCTGACCATATCCAATATTGCTCCATCTATATATATATATATATATATCTCCTTCAAGTTATCATATATGAAATAAGTGTTGCACATAGTGTAGGTCCCAGAACATGACATCACTTATGTAAACATTTTTCCCTTTCGCTACTATCCTCTTGTATTTGTTATTGTATGCCTATATGTGATATGTACCATTATTCTAACTTGATTTGAATGATAGTAATGGCTCTAGATCTCATTCTGTGGTTGAAGGGTATATTTCTTAGTTAAATCCACAAGTGAAAATATAGTAATTACTGGAAAGGTATCTATATATATTCAAAACTATTCATCATGTCATTACACTACATGAACATGTTGAACATATTGTTATATTTTAACACAAAATTCCTTCTTGTAATCACATACTTGTATCTGGTGAAACAAATGTAAATATTAAATTTCATTATGGCCTTTAACACATATATAAAAATTTTGAAGGTATAATAAGAGACAATACTATATTTATTTACCTGGGACTTCGCCAATGCAATATTTTTTATTGCTTTCCTGTTTTCCAGTTGATACATCACATACTTGAATCTATACATATTTTCTATTATCCTCCCAAATTCGTTCTCCTCTCTTTCATGAATTCATTCAAGCAATAAAGAAAATACATTGCATGTAGAGAATGTTCCATATGTACAATATTTCCCATAATATTTTTTTCTGTCTGGCATTGAACACATGATGCTATGGATAAATTCCCTTGATGAAATAGGTGGTAGTATGGATGAGCACTCCTTCACAACACCATCTATGTGTACATATGTGTTATAGAAATAATCAAACCCTACATGGTATATACAACATGTATTGTGGTATGTGCATATTTCAATATACTAAGGTTTACATTTCTCAAATGATGTTTGGCTTAGGTTGAATTCCATGTGTTCAATATTTAAACTGTCATAGATATTTGTTTGTGTCATGTCAAGGAAGCTCTTAATTTGGGGATTACGATCATTTGTACTTTTTCTCAACTTTAGCACATCTCTTTGATTAAATGATGTCCTAGTATTGTCATGCCAAAATGTTGTACTAGTTCCTTGATATCATTAATTATTTCTTGTATGAAGGAGGTAACCTTCTAATGAATTCCCAAAAATCTATTTGATTTGGGTTGTCAAGGTTATCTCCTATGTAATAGAGTAATTTTAAATATATTTTCTATTTACTTTGAAAATTCTAGATGTGAATGACCATACTCGACAATTCCATGTGTACTTGTTTACAATCGATTCTAATAGCACACGATAGGAAACATTATGATATTTTGAATGCATAGATGTTCCAATTGTATTAAAATCATCTCAAATATTTCTAACAACATGATTAATAACACTTTAAACTTTAATTGTATTTATGCCTAAAAATATTCTAACAACTAAACAAAATGATTTTAACAAATCCAACAATAATTGACATTCGGATGCATCATTTTTTGGTTCAAAAAGGTTATTGATAATTTTTGTACACTGGAAATCAATAGTTTATTTAGTAACTTACCTTCAAGGTCTGTTAGAAGACTTTCATTCACTTGACTTCACTTAGGATTTCTTTGACGTGCACTAGATAGTCAAGGTAATGAAGGTGGGAAAGATGTGCGAATCCCATCTGTTGTCACCAGATATGCTCAGCAAGTTTTTGGATTCTGGCAGCATGTATGAACAAAATCCATCTAAAGTCAAAATTCAATCCTTTTACTAAAGTCTTCATTCATCTCTCATTTTATGATTTTCTCCATCATTTTAGAGCTGATGATAAGCCCAAAATATTTCACTAATAACTAAGTCTCATATTTACCTACTTTCATATTCAAACCAAATATTTTAAAATATTTGTAATTATAAAAACAAATATAAAATATATTATTTTAAAATTATTTTATAGTTTTAAAATAATATTTACATTTGTTTTTATTATGATTTGTTTTTGTCCCATTCCAAACTCCACGTAAACCCTTTTTAAAGTTTGGGTATATGAAAGGTTTTTGACTGTATCCAAAAGTCATTATAATTCCACGTTAAAACATAGTTGTTTTCAAATTGATGGTTGAAGCCATAGAGTAATGCCCACATGAGGAACATAAGTAGCATTCAACGAGCCAAATTTGTCATTTTGAAGGAGATCGATCCACTTCCATCGCAGTTAGCAGAGCAAACGCATTATCTGCTAACTCAATCAAATTTCCATATTTCCATTTATTAACATATGCCATTTGGTTAGCTCGTCGTGAAGAGAATATCCTAAATGTTGCACGCATGTCTGTTAGAAGGTTGTTTGGAAGGAAGGAAGTCAATTTTTGTTTCCACGACAGGCTGTTGGATAAGGTGAATAACACGAAATATGTTGGGGATCAGTATTGAAAAGCTTCAAGAAATAAGTCTTACTAGGTTCTTAGGCACACTGCTAGTAAAAGGATCATGAAGATACCATGGTATCAGTGTGAAATCAGATTATATTTAAACATAAATCAAGGGAAGATCCCTACATTTCAGGATTGCAGGTAGCAGAGCTTCAAGTGAAAAAGAATCATCCATTAAAGAATGAAGCCTAGTTTCCAGAAATACAATCATTCAACTCCAGTTTCAAGGCATCAATTGAGGCAATTTTTTTTGCATTTGATGACACAATGGATCAACGAATTCCAGATTCAAAGGACATTTGATTCCATCTCGAGATTTCCTGTGATAGATTGAAGATTAATTTTATTCTTAAAAGTTTGTAATGCTCTATAAAAGGAAGGAGTTTTGTTTAATGTATAGGGACGTACCAGCTGAGAAGGCTGAGGCAGGTTTTGAACATTCCAATACTGGAGTGGTAGGAGCATGTATGCATTCTACTTTTGTTAGCTGCTTTGAAATGATTATGTTCATATGAGCCGCATTTCTGTTTTAATAATTGAATTTAATGTGTTGTGATTTTGTCTGGTGTATGGTCTTATTAATCCATTGCTAGATTCTCACGATTAATGTGAAGTTATCCTTAATTACTATATGTAGATCCTGGTTCATGTCTTTCATAAATTCATACTCATATATTTGTCTTATCAGTCTTGATTGTGATATATATACTGTTGTTCAGTATTTGCTTTCAAATCTAGCTTGATTTCTGTAGTAATTCTTACCTACCATCAAATTCCATAAATTCATTTTCCAGTTATCCATTAAACAAATTTAATATTTCTCTATGCTTGACCCTAGCAGTCGAGGTTCAAATTTAGTGATAACACAATCACCGGTAGATTGTATCACTACATTGACTTAAGAATCAAGAATGGGAGTGCATTGGAGATGTGTGTAGTCTATATGTTTAAAAGTTGATTGTTCAATTCATCTTGCACATGAGGAGTAACTTATGCAATAGCCCAGGTGACTACCCAACATATAACAAAGTTTGAATACCTTCTTTTTATTGGTTGTGAATCCTAATTATCAGATAGCTTGTTGTTTAGCCATATTTGTGCCCCAATTTTATATGATTTGTAGGTGGACTATACACACCTCCCAATGGGGGGTGCGAGGGGTATCATATTCTTCAACCGGGGGTTCTAGGGGACAACACCCTCAAAAGAAAATTTTAAGCCATTAAAATGTGCAAAAAATTCCTTGTAAGAAGTTTTAATTTCGTAGTCAATATGAATCATTCATTAGATCGCATATATGGAAGTAGAAGTTATGTTGGGGTTTTTATCCCTAAGAGAAAATCCTATTTATGCATGAGGAACTGTATAGTGACTAGTAGTGTTGTGAAATATTAGTGTATCTATGAAAGATACCATGAGAGAGTGAAGAGGAAGTTGCAACATATGTACTACGGGTTGTATCCCTTCATTTTGATCGATGATATAATAGAAAGTACTGCCAATTTCTATGTGGATATATCCCATATTGGGTGAACCATATATATTGGAACCTCTCTTGTATTGTGTTTATGTGTTTTATTTATGCATATTATTTTATTGTATTGTTCTGTGATATCATTTTTCTAACACTTCTTAAATTGGATCATTTCCTTTTGATGGATTATTAGATGGAATATTAATGGCCTCCATTGGATTTGAGGGATTCCTTTTGGATGCCTAAGTTTTTTCATACCCAAGCTTTCCTTCTCTCTTAATTCATGGATTTTTTCATGGAAAACTCCATTATTCTAGACTTTTTTGCTATATTTATTTTATTACCCATATCCAAAAGGTTATAATGAAAAAAATATCTCCAAGAGGTTCTAATATAATAAAAAAATGTAAAACCCACAGGGGTGTATCTCAACCGACGATTCACTTGATATGAAGGACATGTTGTAAATGCAGGTCATAAGTTCAAATCACCTAGCCTTATAGGTTCCCCATGTGTTCGGGTCGCATGGGTGCACCTATGGGTATAGTGGTAGTGGTATTCGATCCATAGATCCCATTTCACGCGAGTACCATCCCAGTCCCCAGTTTCTTATTCCCCGAGTACAAAATAAAAAATAATAAAAATATGTAAAAATAGTGAATATATATGGTCTAAGAAACAAAGAGAACTTGTAAAAGAATATTTTTCATGGGGTTTCTACATGAGAACAACAACCTACATGTTTTAAGGAGAAAATGTTAGGATGCAAAAGGAATTTCCTTGTTCGTTCTCTTAATAGATCCACAACTTCTCTTTGCATTCTAATATTCTTTGGAAATATTAATGCCTCCCTTCTTACCTACACATGCACCTACACACTCAAAAGTATTTAAGTAGTTAGTAAACCAAGGACTACTACATGCTCCTCTTTTTTCTCATCACCACTATTCTCCTTTGCAGAAATAGTGGTTACCTCCTTACTCTTCTTCTATCTCTCAACTATATTGTGTGCTTCTTCACCCATTCCTCCTTCTGCAATTTTGTTCGCTACATTGACAACATCTACAATTTCCTTTTCCTTGGCTTGACTTTAATTTGCTATAGATTTGTCAGACATATCACTTTCTTCTTGTTCATATATTGGATTATATATTCATTCTTCTAAAGAATTCAACTCCACTTCCCATTCATTTCTTCCTTCTTTTATTTTCTCAACCTCCACTAAAATATTTGTCACCATTGTATATTATAAGCCTCTTACTAGTTATCTATTTCATCTAATATCTCCTTAATCAACCTATTCTCCTTGTTGGTCTCGTTATTATCACTTTCATAACATCAATGTAACTATTCTCTTCATATGTGGTATTACTTTTTTTTATCTTCTTCTTCCCCCATATATGAACATGCACAATTATCAAATTTCTTCCACCCTTCCTTGAGAATATTTTCTAAGGTTTCATCGTCCCTTGGTTCTTCCTCCACCTTATCCATCATAAGGTTTTCTTCCACAACTCCTTTACTTTATACCATAGTGAGGTTTTCTTCCACAATATCTCCACAACAACCTACATGTTTTGAGGAGACAATGCTACGATGCAAAATGAATTTCCTAATTCTTTCTCTTAATATATCGACAATGTTTCAAACCTCCAATGGTTTGTTTCCTTTATCCATTTTGATAGCTCTACCCAACTTCATTGTTGGAGATATCCTTATAACTCTACCCAACCATATCTAGATTTTCCTTTCTCAACTCTTCAGAACTTATTTCCAAATCTACACATAATCACAACTATGGAGTTGCAACTTATTTTGAGCTAACGCAAGATGCATCTTTCTTTGATACCGAACTAATGGAAGACAACCTCAATCTAGGGTCTTGTGGTCAAAGCACATGGAAACTCTCTTTGATACCAATTTCCCTATTTTTGGGGCATGGACTCAATTGGTTTAGAACCCAATGCAAATATCAAATACCCACATACACATATAGACTCGAACAAAAAGTCATAAACATAAATAGAGTCTAAATATGTCATGTCCATTATGCAAAACACACACATAGAGTATTCCTTAATGGGATTTTTCACAAACACACTTTACACAAGTTCCCAAAGACCCTTCAATATCATTTACACTCGATCCTCTCTAGCCTACTAGTTTTAGTATCATCTAGGTGTTACATATACTATAGTCCCAATTATTATGTTCTCTCATCTTACACTCAGGTTCACCCCTACACCTCTTCTTTATGTCTTCTTTCTCCTCTCTTTTTTCCTTCTGCTATTGTGAACTCCACCTTCCTCCACTATTGTGTTATCTACCTTCCTCTACTGTGTTCTCCATATTCCATTTCCCTCTACTCTTCTTCTCCCATTTTTATGGAGACTTCCTCCTCATTCTCTAGGTTTCTTCCTTATTTCCAAAGGTTTGTTGTTGTGTGCCATTCCCTTGTCTCATTAAATTCTTGTCCTTTCATGTTAAATTCATAACTATTGTGACACCTTCATTCTTAACCCAAATTATACCTTGAATATACGGGTAGCATCTTTTCTCAAATCCTCATGAAATCTTCATGCAAGCTCTCTTAAACCTACTGTTCAAACCTCTACCTTCTACGTCCTTTGGCTCATCGCACCTTCACCATCGAGTTGTTGAGTCTATAATTTGAATAAAGGGTTGTTTGAGATTTAAAATGAATGAATCCTAGTGATCCTTATACTATGTTGAAATTATATGAACATGACTGATCTATATTAACAATTTCCCAAACATTTCTCAATACATGTCTTGTGCCTATTAAATTATGCTACTCTTGAGCAATATTGAACTATAGAGTTTGCATCTAGAATCTCATGAATTGTTGAAAAAATCATCTCCTCCCTTAATAGTGCAATTTTGATGCATGAAATAACCCCATCATTCTCACATTTCCCATGCCCAACCTCAAAATAGTTCCAAATATGCTGCACATTATATGTTTTATGAAACTTACTCAACCATTGAAATACACAGGAGTTTTTGAATTGGACTACACAACCATATGAACATATCCAATATTGGTTCATCTATATATCTATCTCCTTGAATTTATCATAAAACATTTGAGAGAAGTGTTGCACATAATGTAGGTCCTGAAAAATGTTATCACTTATGTAAAATTTTATCTATTTTGCTACTATGCTCTTGTCTTTGTCATGGTGGTGTCCAAAGAAACTGGATTCTTGTACTCTCCTTCATGTATTATATCTAGATTCCTTTTAGAACCTTGGAGTGCAAAATTATGGTACATTTAGTGTCCTGATACATTACATTCAAATTAGGAACTTTCATACACAAAAAATTTGAATTTTGTGATATAAATTAATCAAGGAAAAAAACCCTTGAATAACATGCCTCATCATGTCATCATACCTATTATCATACAAAATTGGTTCCATTCAAGTAGGCCATTTGAATCATCTCTTTTTCTAATGGTCTCCATCAATCTCTTGTACTCTAAATGAGGTAGGAAGTAGAGTACCTTATGCAAGCTCTTTCTAGACATTGTTTGCAATTGGATGCTTTTATTGATGACCAGGTTTGTAAAGTGATAGACCATTGAACTTGGTATGTAATCCATGATTACATAACCATTGATATTTTTTGAATTTTCAGGATGTGTTAGATATTTACCATTAACAACTAATGAGCCGATTGGAAAATCATTACCTACATCTTTAGTTAAAAGTGTATTCAGATTTTGCTTCCCTTGTATGTATCATGACAACCAATAATCAATTCCCCATTCATTGTCTTTTTGGGAAACAACTGCATATATTTGTCCTACAAAAATGTAATGTATGGTCAAATGCATATGTTTATGAGCTTTATAATATACTTAAATAAAAAAAAAAAATAAGTTCTTAGATATGATTTGAGATATCTCTACCTGGTTGTACAATATTGGATATATGATCATAGCCTACTTAAAAAAGATGACTGACCCTACTCTAATTGGGTTGTTTCAACAACTATACATGTCTCTACCACAAGTGATACATGCTCCTAGTTATCAACTCAATATGTTGATTCAAAATCATCCCATTCATCACTGCTACAAGGCCCACAAAAGAAAGCTTGTTTTTGAGTCTATAATTTGAATAAAGGGTTGGTTGAGCTTCAAACTTAATAAATCTTAGTGAGCCTTATAATGTGTTGAAATGATATGAACATGATTGATCTATATTAACATTTTCCCAAAAATTTATCAGTACATGTCTTGTCCTTAAAAAATTATGCTACTCTTGAGCATCATTGAACTATAGAGTTTGCATCTAGAATCTGATGAATTGTTGTAAAATTCATCTCCTCCCTTCATAGTGCAATTTTGATGCATGAAATAGCCCCATCATTCTCACCTTTCCCATTCCCAACCTCAAAATAGTTCCAAATATGCTGCACATTATATGTTTTGTGAAAATTACTCAACCATTGAAATACACAACCATCTGAATTGGACTACAAAACTATCTAACCATATCCAATTTTGGTCCATCTAGATATCTATCTGCTTGAAGTTATCATAAACCATTTGAAAGAAGTGTTGCACATAATGTAGGTCTCGGAAAATGTCATCACTTATGTAAAAGTTTGTCCCTTTCGCTACTATCCTCTTGTCTTTGTTGCTGTATACCTATATGTGATATGTACCATTATGGTAACTTGATTTGAATTATAGTACTATCTCTAGATGTCATTTGGTGGTTGAAGGGTATATTTCTTAGTGAAATCCACAGGTGAAAATATAGTAACTACTCGAAAGGTATCTATATATATTCAAAACTATTCATCATGTCATTGCACTACATTCACATGTTGAACATATTGTTCTATTTTAACAAAAAAATACTTCGTGTAGTCACATACTTGTAACGGGTGAAACAAATGTAAATATTAAATTTCCTTGTGACCTTTAAAAGATATATAAAAATTTTGTAGGTGTAATAAGAAACAATACTATCTTTATTTACTTGGGACTTTACCAATGCCATATTTTTTATTTCTTTCCCGTCGTCCAGTTGATACTTCACATATTTGAAGCTATACATATCTACTATCATCCTGCCAAATTCGTTCTCCTCGTTTTCATGAATTCATCGAAGAATTAAAGAAATTACATTGCATGTAGAGCATGTTCCATATATACAAGATTTCCCATTATATTTTTGTCCGTCTAGCCTTTGAAAAATGATGTTATGGATAAATTCCCTTGATGAAATAGGTGGTAGTATCGATGAGGACTCCTTCACAACACGATGGACGTGTACATATGTGTCATAGAAATAATCAAACTCTACCTAGTATATACAACATCTATTGTGGTATGTGCATATTTCAACATACCAAGGTTTACATTTCGCAAATGATGTTTGGCCTAGGTTGAATTTCATGTGTTTAATATTTAAACTCTCATAGAGCTCTGTTTTTTTCATATCAAGGAATATCTTAATGTGGGGGTTTACGATCATTTGTATTTTTTCTCAACTTTAGCACATCTCTTTTATTAGATGAAGTGCTAGTATTTCCATTACAAATTTTTTGTACTAGTTCCTTAACATCATCAATTATTTCTTGTATGCATAACGTAACCTTCCAATGAAGGCCCAACAATCTATTTAATTTGGGTTTTCAAGGTTATCTCCTGTGTAATATAGTACTTTTGAATATATTTTCTATTTACTTTAAAAATTCCAGACGTGAATGAAAATACTCGGCAATGCCTTGTGTACGTTTTTACAACTGATTCTAATAACACATGATAGGAAACATTAAGATCTTTTGAATGCATAGATGTTAAAATTGTATTAAAATCACCTCAAATGTTTCTAACAACATGATTAATAACATTTGAAATTTTAACTATATTTGTGCCTAAAAATATTCTAACAACTAAATAATATGATTTTAACAAATCCAACAGTAATTGACATTCAGATGCATAATTTTTTGGTTTAAAAAAGTATCTGATATTTTTTCTACACTGGAAATCAATAGGTTATTTTAGAAACTTACCTCGAATTTATGTTAGAGGAATTTCATTCACTTGAATTCATTTAGTTCTTTGACGTGCACTAGATTGTCAAGGTAATGAAGGTGGGAAAGATGTGTGAATGCCATCACATGTAGATTGTATCACTACATTGAATTGAGAATCAATATTGGGAGTGCATTGGACATGTGTGTAGTCTACATGTTGAAAATTTGATTGTTCAATTCATATTGCACATGAGGAGTAACTTTTCCAATAACCCCAGGTGAATACCCAACATCTAACAAAGCTTGAATACCTTCTTTTTGTTGGTTGTGAAGCCTAATTATCATATATATTGTTGTTTAGCCATATGTGTGCCCCAGTTTTATATGATTTATAGGTGGAATTTACACACCTCCAAACGGGGGAGTGCAAGGGGTACCATCCTCCTCGACATGGAGGTCTAAGGGACAACACCCCCAAAAGAAACATTTCAGCCATTGAAACATGCAAAAATTTCTTGGTAAGATGTAGCAATTTCGTAGTCAATTTGAATCGTTCATTAGTTCTCATATATGACAATAGAATTCATGTTGGATATTTTATCCCTAAAAGGAAATCCTCTTTATGTATAACGAATTGTATTGCAACTAATAGTATTGTGAAAGATCGGTGTATCTATGAAAGAGACCGTGAGAGATTAAATAGGAAGTTGCAGTGGATATACTGTGGGTTGTATCCATTCATTTTGATTGATAATATAATAGAAAGGACTGACAAATTCTATGTAGATATATCCCATATTGGGTGAACCACATATATCGACATCTCTCTTGTATTTTTTCATGTGTTTTATTTATGCATCTTATTTTATGGTATTGTTTTGTGATCCCATTTTTCTAACACTTCTTAAATTGGATCATTTCTTTTTGATGGAATATTAGATGGAATATTAATGGCCTCCATTGGAGTTGAGGGATGCTGAATTTTCTTAATACCCAATCTTTCCTTCTCTCTTATTTCATAGATTTTTTCAAGGGTAAACTCCATTATTCTAGAGTTTTTTTTATCTCTTTATTTTATTACCCATATCCAAAAGGTTGTAATGAAAAAATATCTCTAAGCTTGGTTCTAATATAATAAAAATATGTAAATCCAACAGAGGTGTAGCTCAACCGACGATTCACTTAATATGAAGGACATGTTGTAAATGCAGGTCACAAGTTCAAATCACCATGTCTTACATGTGCCCCATGTGCTCGAGCCATGTGGGTGCACCTGGGGGTATAGTAGTAGTGGGATTGGATCCCTAGACCCCGTGTCACATGAGTACCATCCTAGCCCCCAGTTGTCAATTCCCCTAGTAAAACAAAAGAACAAAAATATATAAACATAGCAAATATATATGGTCTAAGCAACAAAGATAACTTGTAAAAGAATACTTTTCATGGGGTTTGTGGATGAGAACACCAACCTACATGTTTTGAGGAAACAATGCTATGATGCAAAATGAATTTCCTTGTTCTTTCTCTTAATATCTCCACAACTTCTCTATGAATTTCCTGGCCCGTTGAGATTTTTCTAAACCTTTTATCTTTTCTATTCTCTTCCTCAATTCATCAAATATCTATTTTGGGACTATTACCTCCAACGAAATCCTTCTATTCATTCTTCTAATCTTCAGTTGGTTCCTCTATTCCATCCCCGCACCTCCACAATGTGCAGCTTCTTCAAAAACTTTGTAGTGAGTTCTCTTTAACATTTCTACCCAATACCATCTAATGTAACTATTATCTTCTCCAAATTACTATGAAGAATTCAATTCCACCTTCCACCCTTTTCTGGGATTCCTTTTCCTACTTGACAACTCTACCAAACCTCCTTGTTGGAGTTGTCTCAATTTCTCAAACCTCCAAGAGATTTTTTCCTTTATCCTTTTTTATAGATCTACCCAACCTTCATTGTTGGAGCTATCCTTATAACTCTACCCAGCCATATCTAGATTTTCCTTTCTGAAATATTCACAACTTATTTCCAACTATACCCATAATACAACTATGGAGTTGCAACTTGTTCTCACCTAATGCAATATGAAACCTACTTTGATATCGAAACTAATGGCAAACAACCTCGATCTAGGGACTTGCGGTCAAAGCACATGGAAAATCTCTTTGATACCAATTTCCTTATTTTGGGGGCATGTACTCAATTAGTTTAGAACTCAATCCACATATCAAATACCCACATATACATATAGACTCGAACATAAATCCATAAACATAAAAATTACATATACATTAGATTCACATGAATATTATCCATTGCAAA
Organism: Pseudotsuga menziesii; assembly: GCA_001517045.1. NCBI lineage: Eukaryota > Viridiplantae > Streptophyta > Pinopsida > Pinales > Pinaceae > Pseudotsuga > Pseudotsuga menziesii. The sequence continues at coordinate 37,131 of LPNX010038403.1, read as the reverse complement.
TACATATATGATCCCTTAAGGATATACAAATTCCCGAGCATGTCATGGTGGTGTCCAAAGAAACTATATTCTTGTACTCTCCTTCATGTGCTATATCTATATTCTTTATAGAACCTTGGAGTGAAAAATGATGGTACATTTATTGTCCTCATAAATTACATTGAAATTAGGAATTTGCATACATGAAAAGTTTAAATTTTGCACCATAAATTAATCAAGGTAAACAACCTTTGAATAGCATGCCTCATAATGTCATCATACCTATTATCCTACAAAATTGGTTTCATTAAAGTATGCCATTTTCATCCTCTCTTTTTCTAATGGTCTCCATCAATATCTCATGCTCTATATGAGGTAGGAAGTAGAGTACCTTATGCCAGCTCTTTCTATACATTGTTTTCAATTGGATGCTTTTACCAATGACCAGGCTTGAAAAGTGATAGACCATTGCAATTGGTCTGTAATCCATGAATACATAACCAATGATGTTTCCTAAATTTTCATCATGTGTTAGATATTCACCATTAACAACCATTGAGTCAATTGTAAAATCATTACATTCATCTTTAGTTAAAAATGTATTGAGAGTTTGCTTCCCTTGTATGTATCATGACAACCAATAATCAGTGCCCCATTCATTAAATTTTGGGGAAACAACTAGATATATGTATCCTACAAAAATACAGTGTATGGTCAAATGCATATGCATATTAGTTTTATAATATACTTAACTAGAAAAATAAAATAAATTATTGGATACGATCGAAGATATCTCTACCTCGTTGTAGAATATTGGAGATATGATCATAGTCTGCTTAAATAAATGATTGACCCTACTCTAATTCGGTTGCTTCAACAACTAAACATGCCTCTACCACAAGTGATACATGGTCCTAGTAAAAAACTCAATATGTTGATTCACAATCATCCCATCCATCATTGCTACAAGGCCCACAAAAGCAAGCTTGTTTTTGAGTCTATACTTTGAATAAAGGGTTGTTTGATCTTCAAAATGAATGAAATCCTAGTGATCCTTATACTGTGTTGAGATGATATGAACATGACTCATCCATATTAACCATTTCCCAAATATTTATCAGTACATTTCTTGTCCCTATTAAATTATGCTACTCTTGAGCATCATTAAACTATAGAGTTTGCATCTAGAATCTGATGAATTGTTGTAAAATACATCTCCTCCATTCATAGTGCAATTTTGATGCATGGAATATCCCCATCATTCTCATCTTTCCCATGCCCAACCTTGAAATATTTCCAAATATGTTGCACATTATATGTTTTGTGAAAATTACTCAACCATTGAAATACATAGGAATTTTTGAATTGGAATACACAACCATCTGACCATATCCAATATTGGTCCATCTATATATCTATATCCTTCAAGTTGTCATAAAATTTTTTAATGAAGTGTTTCACATAATGTAGGTCCCAGATCATGTCATCACTTATGTAAATGTTTGTCCCTTTCGCTACTATCCTCATATCTTTGTTGTTGTATGCCTATATGTGATATGTGCCATTATGCAAACTTGATTTGAATGATAGTACTGGCTCTAGATATCATTCTATGGTTGAAGGGTATGTTTTTTACTAAAATCTACAAGTGACAATATAGTAACTACTAGAAAGGTATCTATAGATATTCAAAACTATTCATCATGTCATTGCAATGCATGCACATGTTGAACATATTGTTATATTTGAACAAAATAATACTTCATGTAATCACATACTTGTATCTCGTTAAACAAATGCAAATATTAAATTTCAATGGGACCTTTAAAAGTTATATAAAAAATTTGAATGTGTAATAAGAAACAATACTATCTTTATTTCCCGGGGACTTCACTAATGAAATATTTTTTATTTCTTTCCCACCATCCAATTGATACATCACATACTTGAAGTTAAACATATCTACTATCATCCTCCTAAATTCTTTCTCCTCGCTTTCATGAATTGATTGACGCAATAAAGAAAATAAATTGCATGTAGAGCATGTTCCATATATACAAGATTCCCCATAATATTTTTGTCTGTATGGCCTTGGACACATGATGCTATGGATAAATTCCCTTGATGAAATAGGTGGTAGTATGGATGGGCACTACTGCACAACATGATGGATGTTTACATATGTGTCATAGAAATAATCAAACTCTACATGGTATATACAACATGAATTGTGGTATGTGCATATTTCAACATACCAAGGTTTAAATTTTTCAAATGATGTTTGGCCTAGGTTGAATGAATTCCATGTGTTCAATATTTAAATTCTCGTAGAGATTTGCTTTTGTCATGTCGAGGAATCTCTTAATGTGGGGCTTACGATCATTTATACTTTTTCTCAACTTTAGCACATCTCTTTTATTAGAAGAAGACCTAGTATTGTTATGCAAAAATGTTTGTACTAGTTCCTTCACATCATCAATTATTTCTTATATGAACGAGATAACCTTCCAATGAAGGCCCAACAATATCCTTGATCTGGGTTGTCAAGATTATCTCCTATGTAATCAATTACTTTTGAATATATTTTCTATTTACATTGAAAATTCTAGATTTCAATGACAATACTCGACAATGCCTTGTGTACTTGTTTACAATCGATTCTAATAGCACACGATAGGAAACATTATGATCTTTTGAATGCATAGACGTTCCAATTGTATTAAAATCAGCTCAAATATTTCTAACAACATGATTAATAACATTTGAAAATTTAACTATATTTATGACTAAAAATATTCTAACAACTAAACAAAATGATTTTAACAAATCCAAAAATAATTAACATTCGGATGCATCATTTTTTGGTTCAAAAACGTCTTTGATAATTTTTGTATAGTGGAAATCACTAGCTTATTTTAGTAACTTAGCTTCGAGTTCTATTAGAGGAATTTCATTCACTTGAATTCATTTAGGATTTCTTTGACGTGCACTAGATAGTCAAGGTATTGAAGGTGGACAAGATGTGTGAATCCGATCACCGGTAGATCGTATCATTACATTGACTTGAGAATCAAGATTGGGAGTGCATTGGACAGGTGTCTAGTCTATATGTTGAAAATTTGATTGTTAAATTCAGCTTGGAAATGAGGAGTAACTTGTACAATATCCCCAGGTTAATATCCAACATCTAACAAAGTTTGAATACCTTCTTTTTGTTGGTTGTGAAGGCCAATTATCAGATATCTTGTTGTTTAGCCATATTTGTGCCCCAATTTTATATGATTTGTAGGTGGAATCTACACAACTCCGGATGGGAGGTGCAAGGGGTACCATCTTCCCTAATTGGGGGGTCTAGCCGACAACACCCCCAAAAGAAAATTTTCAGCCATTGAAATGTGCAAAAATTTCTGTATAAGATGTTGTATTTTCGTAGTCAATATGAACCGTTCATTAGATCTCATATATGCCAGTAGAATTTATGTTGGGGATTTTATCCCTACAAGAACATCCTCTTTATGGATGAGGATTGCATTGCGACTAGTAGTATTGTGAAAGATCGATGTATCTATAAAAGAGACCACGAGAGAGTGAATAGGAAGTTGCAATGGGTGTACTGCGGGCTATATCCCTTCATTTGGATCGATGATATACTAGAAAGGACTAACAATTTCTATGTGGATATATCCCATATTGGGTGAACCACATATATTGGCATCTCTCTTGTAATGTGTTTATGTGTTTTATTTATGCATCTCATTTTATGGTATTGTTCTGTGATCCCATTTTTCTAACTCTTCTTAAATCGGATCATTTATTTTTTATGGAATATTAGATGGAATATTAATGGCCACCATTGGATTTGAGGGATTCATTTTGGATGCATAAGTTTTTTCATACCCAATATTTCATTCTCTCTTAGTTATGTATTTTTTTCAAGGGGAAACTCCATCCTTCTAAACTTTTTTGCTCTATTTATTTTATTACCCATCTCCAAAAGGTTATAAGGAAAAAAATATCTCCAAGAGGTTCTGATATAATAAAAACATGTAAATACAACAGGGGTGTAGCTCAACGGATGAATCTCTTGATATGAAGGACATGTTATAAATGCAGGTCACAAGTTCAAATCACCTCGTCTTACATGTTACCCATGTGTTCGGGTCACGTGGGTGAACATAGGGGCATAGTGGTAGTGGGATTTGATCCCTAGACCTCGTTTCATGCGAGTACCATCCGATTCCCCAGTTTTTGACTCCCTTAGTACAAAAAAAAGAATAAAAATACGTAAAAATAGCAAATATATATGGTCTAAGAAAAAAAGAGCACTTGGAAAAGAATATTTTTCATGGGGTTTGTGCACGAGAGCAACAACCTACATGTTTTGAGGAGAAAATTACAGGATGCAAAAGGAATTTCCTCATTCTTGCTCTTAATATCTCCATGACTTCTCTTTGATTTCTAATATTCTTTGGAAATCTTAATGCCTCCCTTCTTACCTACACATGCACCTACACAGTAAAAAATATTTAAGCAGGAAATAAACCAAGGATCACTGCATGGTCCTTTTTTTTCTCATCCCCATTGATCTCCTTTGCAACATAAATGGTTACCTCATTACTCTTCTTCTATCTCTCAACTATATTGTGTCCTTCTTCACCCATTACTACTTATGCATGAATTATGTTTGCTACATTGACAACATCTATAGTTTCCTTTTCCTTGGCTTGAATTTCATCTGCTATAGATTTTTCGACCATATCACTCTCTTATTATTCATATATTAGATTATATATCCATTATTATAAATAATTCAACTCCGCTTCCCATTCATTTCTTCCTTCTTTTCTTTTCTCAACCTCCACTACAATCTTTGTCGCCATTGTATATTCTGAGCCTGATACCGGTTACATATTTCATCTAACATCTCCTTAATCAACCTATTATCCTTGTTGGTCTCGTTCTCCTCACTTTCATAACATCAATTTAACTATTCTCTTCACATGTGGCTTTAATTTTTTGTTATCTTCTTCTTCTCCCAGATATGAACATGCGCAATTGTCAAATTCTTTTCACACTTCCTCGATAATATTTTCTAAGGCTTCATCATCCCTTGGTTCTTCCTCCACCTTATCCACTGTAAGGTTTGCTTCTACAACTCCTTTAATTTCTACCATAGTGACTACACCACATATTTCCTTTACTCCACCCTATTGGTATTGGATGTCTTTTTCCTCTTACTGTTCAAGGGAGATATCTTAGCTTCCTTGCTGCTCATGGGATTCTTGAAATTGCTTCCTTCCATCCAATCTCATGCAATGGGAATTCCAAATCCTCTAGTTATTTTGGGTAACACACATTGCCTCTTATTCCACATGATATTCCTGCTCATCACATGCTTGGATATGACATGTTTCCTATGCTTGCTCTAGAACCTCAAGCCTCTTCACAATCATCTCATTAATATTCTTCACCTCTTTTACTATAGAGTTTCTTCTCTCCTCTATTAAAAATTTCATTATATTTCATGTTTCAAGGGTTTCCTTGTCCCTTGATATTTTTCTAAACCTTCTATCATTTCTATTATCTTCCTCAATTTATCAAATATCTCTATTGGGAATATTACCTCCCATGAACTGCTTCTATTCATTCTTCTAATATTCAACTGGTTCCTCTAGTCCATCCCTGTACTTCCACAATCTTCAGTTTCTTCATAAACATTCTAGTGAATTCACTTTAACAGTTCTACCCAATACCGTCTAATGGAATTGTTATCTTCTCCAATTTCGTATGAAGAAATCAATTCCACCTTCCACCCTTTTCTGGGATTCATTTTCCTACTTGACCACTCTACCACACCTCCTTGCTGGGGTTGTCTCAATTTTTCAAACCTCCTATTGTTAGTTTCCTTTATCCATTTTGATAGATCTACCCAAATTCATTGTTGGACCTATCCTTATAACTTTACCCAACCATATCTAGAGTTTCTTTTCTCAACTCTTCACAACTTTTTTCCAACTCTACCCATAATCACAACTACGGAGTTGCTATTAAAATAATGTAACTTCATAAGATATTCTAGATGTATTTTATTCCTCCTACTAGAGATGAGTTTGGTCTTGTTAGAGTCATTGAAGGATTCAATGTCAACCTCTCAATGTAAGTCAGGTCAATAGTACCAAAGTGTTAATATAATAAATGCTATTTGTGATGTCTAGTTGGAAAATTTGACCCAGTCAGTTAGTGAAGTCAGCCCCACCAAGTTAGAGGTCAATTCAATAGAAGAATATAAATAGGGCGGCGCTCCCCTTCATTTGTAGTCACTCACTCAAGCAGTTTTGCAAGAGAGAGAACAACTAGTGTGCCAGAAATAAGTTAGAAGCAACTTCCTTGGGTTTTACACTGCTCTGGTCGAGATCTATATTGAGGAAGTTTTGCAGGGTTTTCTCCCTTGTGGTTTCCCTGAAGAAAATATTTGTGTACTTGTGTTCTTGTGTTATTATGTTTTTTATGCATGTTGTTCTTTCAATGATATTCTAGTGATAATTTGTTTTAAAATATCATCTAATCAAATTGATAAAACTTAACATGATATCAGATCCACCCTGAACGGTAGAACTGCACATGTAGGGTTTGTGTTTCTAAACAAATCCCTCAATACATCATATAGGAAAGATGGCTCCCTCAACTCTCCCTTGAAGAGTGCATCTTTCTATGAAGACAGATCCAAAATACAAGAACTTTCAGTTTTTGACCAGTTACTGCTGCAGGGACAAACTAGCGTTTCAATTTTTCTGAGACTCCATCATCAATCTCAGGAAAATAAATTTGCAGTCTACCTCACCTTAGGGAGGCGCACATTTCCACCTCTCAAAACTATTAGGGTTTCTATTCGAGAAACTAGGGTTTCCACATCAAACCCTTGGTCAACCAGAAGAAGGTTAGCGATGAAGTATTTTATTCAAGTAAGTACTCTTCCTCCTTACTCCATTTGAAGTTCTCATTCTGTTGAAGATAAATAAGAACACCAAGATAGATGAAAATATTGAAGGTGCTAAAAAATTCAGAGCATGGAACTATAGGATCATGCTCATCTTGCAAGAGAATGATCTAGAAAAGTTTATAAAGGAGGAACTAAAAGAACCAGAAGAGGAGGAGGATAAGTCCAAGCATAATAAGGATATGATTGTATCCAAAAGGATCATAGCTGACTCCATCAAAGATAACTTCATTCCTAAAGTATCAGTAAGGGAAACTCCAAAATAAATGTTTGATGCTCTTTCTAGTTTATTTGAAGGAAGAAACATCAACAAGAAAATGACCATGAGGAATCACCTCAAAAGTGTATGAACTCAGAAATCAGAGACCATGAAATCTTACTTTTCAAGAGTAGCTCAAAGTAGGGATCAGCTAGAATCCATTGGTGATACAGTAGAGGAAGCAGAAATTGTGATGACTACCTTAAATAGTATTTCAGTGAAGAAATAAGTTAGAAGTAGTTTTCTAGGTTTTACACTACTATGGTCAAGATCTATATTGAGGAAGTTTTGTGGGGTTTTCTCCCTTGTGGTTTCCCCAAAGAAAATCTTTGTGTTCGTGTGTTCTTATGTTTTTTGTGCATCTTATTCTTTCAGTGATATTCTAGTGATAATTTGTTTTAAGATATCATCTAAGCAAATTGATAAAAATTAACATGATATCAAATCCACCCTTGAAGGTAGCACTGCACATCTAGGGTTTGTCATTCTGAACAAATCCCTCAATAGAACATCCAGGAAAGATGGCTCCCTCAACTCTCCCTTGAAGAGCACATCTTTCTGTGAAGACAGATCCAAAATCCAAGAAGTTTCAATTTTTGACCAGTTGCTGCTGCAGGGACAAACTAGGGCTTCAATTTTTCTGAGACTCCCTCATCAATCTCAGAAAAAGAAATTTACAGTATACCTCACCTTAGGGAGGCACACATTTTCCACCTCTCGAACCTATTAGGGTTTCTAGTTGAGAAATTAGGGTTTCTAGTTGAGAAATTAGGGTTTCTACATCAAACCCTAGGTCAACCAGAAGAAGGTCATCCAAGAACTATTTTATTCAAGTACTCTTCCTCCTTTCTCCATTTGAAGTTCTCATTCTGTTGAAGATAACTAAGAACACCAAGCTATATGAAAAGCTTGAAGGTGCTGAAAAATTCAGAGCATGGAAGTATAGGATCATGCTCATCTTGCAAGAGAATGATCTAGAAAAGTTTATATAGGAGGAATTGAAAGAACCAGAACATGAGGAGGATAAGTCCAAGCATAAGAAGGATATTAGCATATCCAAAAGGATCATAGCTGATTCCATTAAAGATAACTTGATTCCTCAAGTATCGGTAAGGGAAAATCCAAAAGAAATGCTTGATGCTCTTTCTAGTTTATTTGAAGGAAGAAACATCAACAAGAAAATGACCCTTAGGAATCACCTCAAAAGTGTAAGGACTAAAAAATCAGAGACAATGCAATCTTCATTTTCAAGAGTAGCTCAAATTAGGGATCATCTATAATCCATTGGTGATATAGTAGAGGAAGCAGAAATTGTGATGACCACCTTAAACAGTCTTTCAGTGAAGAGATAAGTTAGAAGTAGTTGTTTGGGTTTTACACTGCTCTAGTCGAGATCTATATTGAGGAAGTTTTGCAGGGTTTTCTCCCTTGTGGTTTCCCCAGAGAAAATATTTGTGTTCTTGTGTTCTTGTGTTCTTGTGTTCTTGTGTTTGTATGTTTTTTGTGCATGTTTTTCTTTCAGTGATATTCTAGTGATAATTTGTTTTAAAATATCATCTAAGAAAATTGATAAAACTTAACATGATATCAGATCCACCCTAAAAGGTAGCACTGTACATCTAGGGTTTTTCATTCTGAACAAATCCCTCAATAGATCAGCCAGGAAAGATGGCTCTCTCAACTCTCCCTTGAAGAGCGCATCTTTCTGTGAAGACAGATCCAAAATCCAAGAAGTTTCAGTTTTTGACCAGTTACTGCTACAGGAACAAACTAGGGTTTCAATTTTTCGTAGACTCCATCATCAATCTCAGGAAAAGAAATTTACAGTATACCTCTCCTTAGGGAGGCACACATTTTCCACCTCTCAAACCTATTAGGGTTTCTAGTTGAGAAATTAGGGTTTCCACATCAAACCCCAGGTCAACCAGAAGAAGGTTAGTGAGGAACTATTTTATTCAAGTAAGTACTCTTCATCCTTGCTCCATTTGAAGTTCTCATTCTATTAAAGATGACTAAGAACAGCAAGATAGATGAAAAGCTTGAAGGTGCTGAAAAATTCGGAGCATGGAAGTATAGGATCATGCTCATCTTGTAAGAGAATGATCTAGACAAGTTTATAAAGGAGGAACTGAAAGAACTAGAAGAGGAGGAGGATAAGTCCAAGCATAAGAAGGATATGATCATATCCAAAAGGATCATAGCTAACTCCATCAAGGATAACTTGATTCCTTAAGTATCAGCAAGGGAAACTCTGAAAGAAATGTTTGATGCTCTTTCTAGTTTATTTGAAGGAAGAAACATCAACAAGAAAATGAACCTGAGGAATCACCTCAAAAGTGTAAGGACTCAAAAATCAGAGACCATGTAATCTTAATTTTCAAGAGTATCTCAAAGTAGGGATCAACTAGAATCCATTGGTGATACAGTAGAGGAAGCATAAATTGTGATGACCACCTTAAATGGTCTTCCAAGAGATTGAGAAGATTTTATGCAAGGAATTTGTTCAAGAAGGAAACTATCTAAATTCAGAAAGCTTTGGGAAGAATGTTTCCAAGAATAAGAAATAATTTCATCTAGAGAAGTGAAGCTAAATGACAATGAAAATCAAGCCTTGACAACTCATGCCAAAGGCAAGCACAAAAGGAAGAGTCATGATCATCCCCATAAGACTGAAGGGTTCAAAAGGAAGAAGAAATACTTCTCAAATTATGAGTGCTTCACTTGTCACAAGTTGGGATACATTGCCATCAACTATCCCATGAAAGTAGAAAGAGTTAAAAAGATGAAAAGATTCCGAGCTCATGCTTTTGAAGATAGTGATCAAGAAGTTAAAGAGGAAGAAAAGAAGGATGAAGAATCTAGTGAACAATATGTACTGATATCTTCCCTAACAAGATAGTCTCACCAGGAAATGACACATGGTTATTAGATAGTGGTGCATCCAAGCATATGACAGGTTTGAAGGAATCTCTGTCATTCATTGTACACAAGGATTCACCACAAAAAGTAATGCTTGGAAATGATTCCAAATATCCCATCGAAGGAATGGGAGAAACATCCTATAAGCTGGACGTTGGAATGTCCATGAAGATGAAATATGTCCTATATGTCCCTAGACTAAAGAAGAACCTCCTATCTATTTCAGCTTTAGACAAAAGAGGATTCAGATTTGCCTTCATAGATGGAAAATTCCTCATGTGGTCAAAAGGAAAGACCATAGATGATGCAGTAGAAATTGGAGTTGAATAAGGAGGACTCTACAAACTGAAGGGAAATGCATATTCAACATTAGCAACTAGTACAATAAATCTATGTGAGCTTTGGCATAGAAGGCTTGGTCATATCCATTACAAATCTCTACCAATAGTAAGCAAGGTTGTGATTGGTCTACTAGAAATTCAGATAGAACATGAAGGAGTATGTAAAGGATGTGAACAAGGAAATAATACTAAGAATACCTATCCAAAAAGTGACAACAAAGCAAAAGGGATCTTAGATATTATCCATTCAAATATATGTGGGCCAATGCAAATGAATTCATTAAGCGGTTATGTTTACTATGCTTCTTTTATTGATGACTACTCCCGCAAGACTTAGATATATTTTTTGAAAAAGAAAGATGAAGTGTTTGAAAGGTTTAAATAATTTAAGGCCCTAGTAGAAAATCTCTCTGAGAGAGAAATAAATATTTTGAGGTCATATAATGGAAGAGAGTTCACATCAAATGAATTGAATGATTTCTGCAAGGAATCCGGGATTAAGAGGGATCTCGCCATTCCCTATAATCCTCAACAAAATGGTGTGGCAAAAATAAAGAATAGATCTATCATGGAAGTAGTAAAAGCCATGATACATGATCAATACCTACCAATGTACATGTGGGAAGAAGCAGCCAGAACAACAGTATATGTACAAAATATAATCTCCCACAATGCTCTTGGGAACAAAACCTTGGAAGATATGTTTTCTAGAGAAAAGCATGAGGTAAGTCACCTAAATATATTTGGTTGTCCTATGTATAGTCATATTCACAAGGAGAAAAGAACAAAGCTACATCCTTTAGGAAAGAAGGGATTGTTTGTAAGATATAGTGAACAGTCAAAAGCCTATTGAATCTATATCCCAGGATACTGTGAGATTGAACTTAGCAAAGATGTAGCATTTGATGAAGATAAAACTTTCAAAAAGTCGAAGAAAGATAAGGAAGATGAAGAGCAACATGAAACTCCAAAAGCTACAGAAAGTACTAAACCAGTTAGGAATGAAGAAGAAAGTCAGATACCCGAGGATCATGATATGACCTTAGTTGTCCAAAGAATTACCCAGTGAAATTATTTCTCGAAATAGAAAGCCTTCTTGGGCTCGTGATGTAATTGAAGAAGCAAAAATGCATGGTGTCCCAGAAGGTACCATTAGAGAAAGGAAGAAGTGAAAGTCATATCCCAGTTACATGGCTTTAATGAGTGATCTAGTTGATAAAGAACCAACATGTTTTGAAGAAGCAATAAATAAGAAGGAATGGGTTTATGTAATGCTCGAGGAATACCAATCCATAATAAAGAATTATGTGTGGGAAATAGTACCAAGACCAAGAGACAAGTCAGTGGTATCCTCGAAGTGGATATTCAAAACAAAGCATTCCGCAGATGGTAGTATAGAAAAGTATAAGGCAAGATTTGTAGCTAGAGGGTTCTCCCAAAAGGAAGGAATTGACTATGAAGAGACCTTTGCTCCAATATCTAGGTACACTTCAATTAGAACTATCCTTTCCTTGGCATCCAAAAATAAGTGGAAGTTATATCAAATGGATGTAAATCCAACCTTTCTAAATGGCTTGATAGAAGGAGAATTGAATATCGAACAACCACAAGGTTTTGAGACTAACGATCAGGAATCTTATGTATGTAAACTTAAGAAAGCATTGTATGGGATAAAACAAGCACCCATAGAATGGTACGGAAGAATCGATGGATTCCTGATGAGTTTAGGCTTTACCAAGAGTAAGGAATATTATAACATCTACTATAAGGTTGAGGATGATGGGATTATGATATTACTATTATATGTGGATGAATTATTCTTGATAGGAGAGGATAATCCCATCAATGAATGCAAGAAGAATATTGCTGCAGAATTTGAGATGAAAGACCTTGGAATGATGCACTACTTTCTAGGTCTTGAAGTTTGGCAATATCCAAATGAAAATTTCCTGAACCAAGGAAAATATATAGTGGAAATTCTAAAGAGGATTAGGATGTTATATTGTAAGTCCATGACTACTACGATGACAACAAAATTGAAGTTATTGAATGATGATACTTCGGAAACTGTAGATGCCACCTTGTACAGACATATTATTGGTTCACTGATGTACTTAACCAATAGAAGACCAGATATATGTTTTGATGTAAACACACTAAGTCAGTACATGGTGAATCCCAAACATATTTACCTGATAGGAGCAAAACATGTGATGAGGTATCTAAAGGGAACTTTAGATTATGGGCTTAGATATACATTAGATGGTGAGATCAGACTACATGGGTTCATAGACTCAGATTGGGAAAGAAATGCTAAAGACAAAAAGAGCACCTCATGATGTTGCTTTAGTTTGGGATTAAGCATGATCTCAGTGTTCAGTAGAAAGAAAAACAGTACTGTACTCAACATAGCAGAAGCAGAATACATTACTTCTTGTTCAGCTTGTAGTGAAGTAGTATGACTTTGAAAGATGTTGGCAGGTCTATTTGATGAAGAAATAGATGTTACTGATATCCTTTGTGATAATCAGAGCTGTATCAAGATGACAGAAAATACAGTATTTCATGATAAGTCAAAACTTATTGAAGTGAGATATCACTCCATTCAGGACATGTTTCGGAAAGGAGCTGTAAAGCTCAAGTATGTTCCTACAAAGGAACAAGTGGTAGATGTGTTGACTAAGCTTCTGGATCGTGTAAAGTTTGGATACTCTTAATACAATCTTGGTGTAGTCCAAAAGGACCTCTCTTGAAAGAGGGAGTGACTGTAGATGGAAGAAGGATGCAATGGTGAGTAGCTTAGTCTAGAGTAGGGTAGGTCTAGCTAGGACTGTTTGGCCTGAAAGGGTTAGTCAGATGAGACCTCTTGATCCTAGGGGGATTAGTATGCCTAGCTATATTAGTTTAACCCAAGTGGGTTTGTAAGCCAGGAAAAGGCTTGTTGGTCCCCAGGAAGATCCATCTGTCTAACTAGGATTGTTGGCTCGAAAGGGTTAGTATGTTAGACAAAATGTTCAGGTGGATCTACTAGAGAACTCACCGTGATGCTGCTCCAAGATAGTTAGAGGGTAGGATGGTTGTCACAGTATTGTTATACTATTGATTGATGAGATGTTTGCTTTCAATAGTATTATACTGATGACTGTTGATATGTTTAGTTGAATATTGTTATGCTGATGACTATTGAGAGGTTTAGTTTAGTATTGTTATACTGATGACTGCTGAAATGATTGGTTTAACATTGGTTTGCTGATTGTTGAGATGGTTGATCCAGTATTGTTATACTGATGAGTGATTGAGATGTATGTTTCAGTATTGTTATACTGATGATAGTTTCATTATTGTTATATTGATGATTGATTGAGATGTATGTTTCAGTATTGTTATACTAATGATGGTTTCAATATTGTTATATTGTTGATTGTTGAGATGATTTCTGAGATGTTTATAGTGTTGTCACACTAATGATTGTTGATATGTTTGCAGTGTTGTCACATTGATGATTGTTGATATGTTTACAGTGTTGTCACACTGATTATTATTGAGATGATTGCTGAGATGTTAGACTGCTAGATGCTGAGATGTTTATTGAGATGGTTTCAGTGTTGTTACATTTATTGATGTGATAGTTTCAATATTCCTGTACTGATGTGACAGATTTGGTATCTCTAAAATGATGATGATGTTTATGAAGATGGTGTCCCAACATCTCTATGCTGGTAATGTAGATGATGATATAGCACTACAGATGATTTGGTTTTTATCACTAACGTGCTAATGATGTTGTTGATTGTTTCAATATTTACATATTGTTGATGTAGATGATGATGTTTGAGTATTTCCATACTGAAGATATAGATGATGATGTTTTAGTATTCCCATAATAAAGATACAGATGATGATGTTTCAGTATTCCCATACTGAAGATACAGATGATGATTTTTCACTATTTATATACTGAAGATGCAAATGATGGTGATTCGGTATTTACATACTGAAGATGCAGATGGTGATACTTATGATGAAGATGAGGATGATTTTAGTATTCACATACTAGAGATGCATATCATGGTGTTTCAGTAATCACCTACTGAAGATGTAGATGATGTTGGTTTAGATAATGATGTTACATATGAGGGTTCATTGTTTACGTACTGATGTTGGAAAGTAGATGATTCAGAATATGTTCTAGTATTCACATATTGATACTATAGAAGATGGTCCAAAATATTAAGCAACAAATGATGATGATTCTGAAGATGATTCAGCATTCATATATTGATACTGCAAGATATGGTCTAGAAGATGACAAGGAGATGATTGAAGAAAGATGAGCGCAGAAGATGATCTAGATGAGATTGATGTTGAAGATGTATCAAAACTTCCTATGACATACAAAGTCTCACCAGTAAGCTGTATAGTTTTAATAGTAGTAGTTTCTACCATCTTTGAATACCTTCCTAGTTAAGAGGGAGTGTTAAAATAATGTAACTTTGGAAGATATTCTAGATGTATTGTAGTCCTCCTACTAGGGATGAGTTTGGTATTGTTAGAGTCATTGAAGGATGCAATGTAAACCTCTGAATGTACGTCGGGTCAATAGTACCCAAGTGTCAATATAATAAATTCTATTTGTGATGTCTAGTTGAACAATTCGACCCAGTCAATTAGTGAAGTCAGCCCCACCAAGTTAGAGGTCAACTCAACAGAAGAAAATAAATACGGAGGCCATCCCTTTCATTTGTACTAACTCACTCAAGCAGTTTTGTAAGATAGAGAAGAACTAGTGCACTGGAAAGAAGTTAGAAGTAGTTGTCTCAGATTGACACTGCTCTGGTCAAGATCTATACTAAGGAAGTTTTGCGGGGTTTTCTCCCTCCTTGAGGAAAATATTTGTGTTCTTGTGTTCTTATGTTTTTTGTGCATATTGTTCTTTCGGTGATCTTCTAGTGATAATTTGTTTTAATATACCATCTAAGAAAATTGATAAAACTTAACAGTTGCAACTTCTTCTCACCTAACGCAAGATGCACCTTACTTTCATACCAAAACTAATGGCAGACAACCTCAATCTAGGGCCCTGTAGTCAAACTGCATGGAAACTTTCTTTGATAACAATTTACCTATTTTGGGGTATGGACTCAATTGGTTTAGAACTCAATGCAAACATAAAATACCCACATACACATATAGACTCGAATAGAAATTCATAAACATAAATAGAGGCTAAATAAGTCATTTCCATTATGCAAAACACACACACGCACATCGAGTATGCCTTAATGGGATTTTTCACAAACACACTTTACACAAGGTCCCAAAGACCCTTCAATATCCTTTACACTTGATCCTCTCTAGCCTACTAGTTTTAGTATCAGCTAGGTGTTACATACACTATAGTCCCAATTACTATGTTCTCTCATCTTACACTCATCTTCATCCCTACACCTCTTATTGATGTCTTCTTTCTCCTCTCTTTTCTCCTTTCTATGCTATTGTGATCTCCACCTTCCTTTACTATTGTGTTCTCTACCTTCCTCTACTATGTTCTCTATATTCCCTTTCCCTCTACTCTTTTTCTCCCATTTTTTTGGAGACTTCCTCCTCATTCTCGAGGTTTCTTCCTTATTTCCAAACGTTTCTTGTTGTGTGCCATTCCCTTGTCTCATTAAATTATTGTCCTTTCACATTAACTTCATAATTATTGTGGGACCTTCAATCTTAACCCAAATTCTACCTCGAATGTACGTGTAACATCTTTTCTCGGATCCTCATGAAATCTCCATACAAGCTCTCTTCAACCTACTGGTCAAACCTATGCCTTCTAGGTCCTTCGGTTCATTGCACCTTCACCATCGACATTAAAAGCCTCCATGCCTTCTTTATTCTCTTGGATTCCCTCAACCAGATCCTCACTATCGAGCCTCCATCCATGGCCCTCCTATTGATATTCCCAATACCTACGGTCCAATACATTGTCGAACATCGTTCATTCGCTCTCAAAATCAACTTCCCTTGATATTCTTCTCTAATTTCTTTCCTTGCTTTCAAGGAGGCCTTACTTCTATATCATCCCTCCAACCGTTGATTCTCCAACAACAAATCTTGATGGCTAGTCTAATACGTCATCTCTGATACTCCATTAGATATATCCCTAATGACATATTTTGACTTGTAATTCTCTTGGTCAATATCTTGATGATTCACTTCAAATGGGCCATACCGGGTCTCAGATCTTGGCCTTTTCCGTGACTCTTTCTTGGGCCCCAACAACTCTCCATAACTTTTCCAAAAGATTAAGGGCCCCCCATTCAAAATTTTGAAAGAATGGATTTAAATTGCCTTTGATTTTGTCTTTCTTGATGGTGTAATAGTTTCCCTTTTTAGGTGTTTGGTTTTTGTGCTTCTCATCATCAGTATTTTGGGCTTATATTTCATGAGATGTGGATTTGGTGATTTGTTTTCTCTACACCAATTGATGTATTTTGGTTTCTTGATTCTTCGATGATGATTATGTGTGCACATTGACGTTATCCAACTTGGTTCTATTCCTAATTTACATGAATTGGATTAACGTGGTGTTTCAACAATTTCGTCAAATGAAGTTTGAGCTCTTTAGATCGAAATTAATTAATTAAGTGTTTAATTTTATCATTTTGATTTGTGCCTTGCAAGAATATATATCAATGAAAGAAAATGTGCTTACAGTATTGAATTTGAACAAAGTATCGAATTTTTAAGAGCATTGAATTTTCTTTAAAATATCATATTTTCTTCATAAGTTTCATACTTTTTTCATGAATTATAATAATTCGGTTGGAGCTTATTCTTTGGCATTCATTTTTCACCTTGATAGAGTTTATGCCAAAGTGTAAAGACAAATGTGGAAATTTTAATGTGAACGAATAACATTAATTTTTAAGCTCTTATACTTGTTTAAATAATTATCCTTGCGTTATTTTGTCATTAAGAAGTTCAAAAAATATATTGATTAGTCCATTTAAAGCACTAAACAAAACCCAAGCCCATTGATCTTGTCTTCAAAACATGGCTATGGGAGGGAAACCTTCATTGTTACATAAATCCTTTAAATATGACCATATTACACGCTTGTGCCAAAAGTTCCCTTGCAACAATCGATTTCATGATTTGTAACCTTATTTATGGGCCATACCCCTTAAAAGGATATATTTATTAAAACATAAACCCTTATTATCTCTTACCTCTAAAACATTTATCGAGGGGAGAAGCCCTCCCTTAAAATAACTCTTTATTAAAAACCTAAACCATTATATTTTGCCTCTAAAACATTTATTAAGGGAAAAAACTTTCCCATACACCAAAGCACTTGTGTCAAAAATTTTATCCAAAAAACCCCTCTATAGTTTGGTTCAATTCTTTTCAACATATATCTTAAGAGTAACTCTTTTAGAAGCCAAACCCTTGAATTTTCTTCTTAACCTTGTCATAAGGAGCATAACTACCCCTCTTGTATAGCACCATTTCAATCACTTCTATTTAAAATATCTTTGCAACAATTATTTTAATGATTTGTAACCTTTTTCATGGTCTATATTCTTTAAAAATAACAATTAAAAAAACTAAATTCTTACCTCTTGAAAAAATATTTTAAAATTTAATATAAACATAAACTCTTATATTTAATTTCTATACCATATATATATATATATGAGATGAAAAATACCCTCAATACACAAAAACACCTATATCCAAAATTCCCAATTAATTGGACATATGTAGACATATCTTCTATTTTAATTTCTCCTCTATAATTATCTCGGGGAAGCATACCTACCCCTCTTGTATATATCTTGTATATAACTTTTATGTCGGCCATGTGTCCCATAAACTTCTGTCTTGGTGAGCATACTTACCTTTCGTGTATATAACCTCTATGTGGGACACGTGTCTCATAAACTTGGTTTTGGGGAGCGTACTACCCTTGGTGCATATATAAATATATAAATATAACCTTCTTAAAACAATCCTGATCTATTTGGCAAGTAGCTCTCTCGTTTCAGTAACTGCTCAAATATTACCACGTTTGCAGTACTAGTCCATTTGCAGTCGTCCAACCTGAATTATCATCTCGTCTCGTCTGTGGCCGCAGGTACTAATCGTGGGATAAAACTTTAAAAAAGGGCAGAAAAATTGTCCGTGCCGAGTTTGAAGATAATAACAATAAACTCATTGCGCAATACTTTGAAGCAGTTTCGCCATCGAATTCCAATGAACGCACCCTTGAATCGGAGGACGAAAACAGACGTGAAAAGTTGCGTTTATCGATGAAAATTGTCGACTGGAGGATCCGCGTGAGAAGCAACCCGAGAGAAGTTAAAAGGCTTGCCAGAAATGGCATTGAGAATTGTATGAGGCCTGTTGTTTGGCAATTCATTTCAGGTGGCCGCGAGCTTCTGCTGGCCAACACAGGAATTTATTCAATGCTCTTAACCCAAAACTCAGAATCAGATCAGAATCAAATACTTCAAGATGTCGGTCGGACATTCTCATCACACAGATTATCTGAAAGTGTAGACAAGTCGTGGCACAAGTCTCTAGACGAGCGCTGGTACAAGTCTCTGGAGAATGTGCTGAAGGCGTATTCGGTTTACAACAGAGAGGTTGGGTATACACAGGGGATGAATTTGATAGCGGGCATGCTTCTGCTTTACATGAATGAGGAGGAAGCCTTTTGGGTTATGGTGGCATTGCTCAAACGCATGGAAATTCAAGGTATGTATATGGAAGGCCTGCCGCTAGTTCATCAATACCATTTGCAGTTCGAAGTGCTTGTGAAGGACAAGCTGCCCGCGCTGGGGAAGCATTTTGAAGAGCAGAGGATCACGCCAGCGATGTATGCAACCAGCTGGTTCATGACTGTTTTCTCTGCAGATTTGCCGTTGAAATTAGTTGTTCGGATCTGGGACATTTTTCTATACGAGGGGATTGTGACGGTTTTCAGGGTGGGTCTGTCTCTACTCAAATACTTTGAGGACCATTTGTTACAATTGCCCTTCGAGGATCTCTTACCATTTCTGCAACGGCTACCAACGGATCTGGTAATGAATGACAAAACAGTGGCTTCGACTCATAGATGGACCCTCATTAAGAAAATTGTTCGGATCTCGGATGAGGTGATGAAGGTTGTTTTCAGAGTGGGTCAGCGGCTTCGACTGATGGATGGACCCTCATTAATGTAAATAAGAAAATCGCTCGGATCTAGGATGAGGTGATGAAGGTTGTTTCCACAGTGGGTCTGGGTCTCTCTGCTCAAATACTTTCAGGATCATTTCTTAAAATAGCTCTTCTAAGATCTCTTACCATTTGTGCGAAGGCTACCAACTCAGGCTTT
Source organism: Pseudotsuga menziesii (assembly GCA_001517045.1). Lineage (NCBI taxonomy): Eukaryota > Viridiplantae > Streptophyta > Pinopsida > Pinales > Pinaceae > Pseudotsuga > Pseudotsuga menziesii. Next base: position 17,263 of record LPNX010038403.1, on the reverse strand, counting down.
GTATGAGAACAGGCTGATTGGCCTGTTCATTGAAGTTTAAAAGGAGGCTACATGAACTAGAGTTAGATTATTGGTAATGAAGGATAAAATATCTATTCAAGTGATGGTGGATGCAAATTCATTAATGTAAATAAGAAAATGTTGAACCTCCATTAAATGTAGAAAATGGATGGTTTTTGATTAATTCATTTAATAAGCTTAAGAAACTAAGTAGAAATTGGATGGGTTTTTATTAATCCACTTTATGAGTTGTAACATGCTATTTTCTTGATTGGGTGTATTGTTATGTTAAGTTGTAATGCAAATTATGTATTTTTTTTTTGATATTATGCATTTTTTTTAAACCACTTGTTCCTGTGTTAATTTGTAATGCAAATTATGCATTTTATTTTCTTGATTGGATGTATTGTTGTGTTTAGTTGTAATGCAAATTATGCATTTTTCTTGACAGGGTGTATTGTTGTGTTGTAATGCAAATTTTGCATTTTTTTAAATGGTTGGAGTGTGTTGTATTCAGTTTATCTTTAGAGTGTGTTGTATAATGTTTTGTTGATTGTGAGACTACCTTGTAGAGACAGGTAGAGACAAATAGATCATAGATGTGGTATCACCTCAAAATTATTTAAGTTTATATGGTTGTGGCTAGTAGAAGTTCATTACAATATTAAAATATTTCATATATAAGTTTATATTGTTGTGGTTGGTAGAAGTTCATTAGAATATTATGTTTAAGTTGAACATTAATGATCCAGAATTAGATGTTATAATAACAATTTTTTTAAAATAGGGTAATATTTTTAATTTTTTTTTATCAAGGAATCATCCTATTAACTATGGTTATTACAATATAATACTCAACATCCAACATATCTCAATACAATGACACTCTTGTGTATTTATACTTTCTCACTATTATTAATATAGTATATGTTAACTACCCCTTATTCGTTTATTTGTTTCTTTTAACTATATAGTGGACTTGTTTTTCACCCACCAACTACTAATTATGCCTTATGCCTTGATTTACGACCGTATCATTTAAATTATAACCCTGTGGATGTCGCCCTATATACCCCATGTTATATTCCATATATACCTTACATTCCAACCACCACATGTTTCTCACTCAACCTCAATAGAATCCATATAAAATTAATTCTTAAGCATTTCAGTCAATTGGTACAATGCATGAGTATTCATCTTATTATCAAATTTAATTCTTGCAAAATTCTCATGCATAACATGTACCTTTAGTAAGTTTTTCTTTTTTTTTCAATGGTTTTTGTTTAAATTACCTTTTATCTGATATTAGAGTTATCTCTTATTTAATTAACTGATCAATTTAATTATTACTATTGTTCTTAATTAACTTGGTATTTTTATTATTATTATAATCTTCTGAGTTTAGTGTGATACAATTAATTAATCGTATGTATCATATGGGGAATTACATACTCCCAACTCTAAGGAACTTCATCTTGATTTTAACTTCCATTATGTTATGTATTTTATTTCTCTACCTTCATCTTAATAAGTTTTTGTTGAACTAATATAAGAGCCACCCAAGTGACAGCTACAATAGCCATTGTAAGTGAACATGTATTGGATAATAAGACATTTCCTTGGTGCTATAAACTTAAATGTCATGCATGTATCCCACACTTAGAGAAAATAAATGATCAATATGGTCCTTCTCAATATCATTATTTGGATTATATCTACATTAGGGCCTAATCCTTTAATTTTGTCTATAAAGCATGTCTTAGATGAGATCCTTCATAGTGCACCAAACCTCATGATTCCCCATATCCTGCACATGGGACAAACATTACATCTACAGGGCATATATCATGCACATGGTGATTATTTATTAAATGGTTCAAAACATGTTTGCTCATAGACTTAGGGAAATTACCTCTATCTTTAGAATGTACCACATCAATCTCTTATTTATCTAGCCCCCTAATGGTAAGTTCATTTATAGTTATTAATAATGTAAAATAACATGCCATTTTGTTATAAAAAATATGTATCAATAAATGCAATTTTTGTTTTCATATAATTTTAAAGTTTAATACCCACATTTTATTTGTTATACTAAGGTGTTAAAAAATAATAAATTATACATATATCAACTTAGTATTTTGTAGGCCACTAGTTTGACACCCCCATCTTCTAATGGTCTAGGGCCTTATGAATGGATCATGTTCCATAACAATAGCTTCTCTAGGGACATGTTTATTGGAAATTAGTCCAAAAGCATGATTTTTTTTTTATGAGAATACCCCTTGCTATTATGTGAAATCTTAGAGCAAAGTCTATATCCGACACTCTTAGACCTAGGATTCCATATAAAGGTCTTATCTCATGGACTAGATTTATGTTCATGGACTAGGTTATTTAAAAGTAGCTAATTTAAGTCCTGATCCCATGGAATTCATCCCTCAAGCATGTATTGGGAAAAGAGACCCTTCCTTGGTTATTCAAAACTTGAAATTTAAAGTGGCATGCCACTTGAATAAATATTCCAATAGGGTATTTTTTCATGAGTGAGGGCCATGTTCATGGACTTTGCACATTACACCTAGGTTATTTAGTTACCAAGACAATTGATTTCGAACTATAGAATATTTTTTAATAGGAAATCCTTCCCTAATGATTCAACCATCAAAATTAGATCCGTATTACACTCATGAATCGAAGATTCCTTTCATAGGGATTATCTCATGGCACAAGTGCCCATTCATGTACCATGTACGGTCTTGCAAGTATCTCCTCTAGATAATTATCTATTTGATGGCATCCTTTCTTCAAGCATGTTTTGATACAAAATATCCATCCTTGGCACGCTAAGCTTAAAATTTGTTCAATCTCTTACTCAAGAGAAAATATTCCCTACGTAGTTCTTCTATCATAGTTGAGTCCCTATGAGGCCTTGCGATTGGTCCATTAATAGTGAAAGACATATATAATGGTTCTAACCCATTGATATTGTCCTCAAATATTGACTCTAGGTGTTAGAACACTAATCCATCATTAGTACCTAGTTTATACCTTAGTCAATTTCATTTGCTTCTAAGCATTAAGTTGTTATGGCTTAGACTTAGGGAATTTGATCTAGGAGATGAAGATAGTTATTTTTAGACCTTTCACACATGCACCAACGCTCTATTTGGTAAACCCAACACATGTACATCCTCATTTAATGTCGTGGAGTGCTACCTCCTTGATTTGGGGAATATCTATTTGACTAGGGGCACTAATGATGTATTTTGTCATTTTTAGCTCTCCTAGGAGCACTTATTGTCACATTGAGCCTCCCAAACACCTCTATCTGCTCACCCACACATGCCTTGGAGTCATTATTTACCCAACACACTTCACCAACATTCACATGAGGTTTTTTTATTGTTTCGGTTGAGTTGGAGCTTGATTGGTCCACCTAAGGGGATTTAGGTCAATTTTGGCCATGTCACTTGTACACTCAGATTTGGATTTCTATGCCTCATGAATTGATCCTAATGCAATATATGCCTAATCTAAACACATTTAGATGTTAGAAAATTCAATAATATCCACTTTGTGTTCACATGTGTATGTAAATTTGTTCCTCTTTCAAGTTTTTTTGCTGGTTTTTGCAAACTAACTCGAATTGTGAGAATATCTTGTGCTCCTAGATCTAGATGTAGATCAAATTATCACATTGTATTAGAGATAATTGGAGTTGTAGATCAATATTGAGTGTTTGAGCTACATTTGAGATATTTTTTGGATAAAATTTAAGTATTTTTATAGGTACTTTCAGCAAAATCTCACCACTAGCGCAAGAAGAGATGGAGAAAAACCACATATTTCTCACTCCATTCAATTACTTCGATTGGAATTTCAATATAGTCATCCAATTCAGATCTAAGGGTCTCTACAGGGTCACCATCGGTACAAAAGTGGAGCCAAATGTTGGATCAACCCTCAACCAACAAAATCTAGTTGACAGGGGTCCCACTTTGTCGACATGAATCGCCGTGATCTCCCTGAGCATCGGCCCAGACAGGTTTTACCCTATCCAACAACATCCACAGAGAAGATGAGGTCTGACTCGAGATGTTCGAGGGACCGCTGATGGAACCAAGTTTTTGCAGTATAGAAGAGAGTTAGGGCATTGATGGTTTATCAACTTAACAACTAGATCAAATCAGTTTTTCCAACATAACCATTCATTATTGTGCATCATTCAGTCATAACCGTAACATATCTAGATCAAAAAACATGACAACACCCATAAATGGAAAAACATAGCATCATAGATCCATATTTTAGGTTCACTTACCATTCATCATCAGATTTGCGAGAACAGAAAGATCGAAAAAGAAAAAAGAAGACAACAATGATTCAGATCAACATCTGTCTTATCATATTACTTCTGTGCAATCACCCACAGATCAAAACAGATAACAATTCATCTCAGAAAGATAACAACTTGTTCTTTCTATATATCTCTGTCTCTTGATATCCAATCGTATCTTCATTCACAATTATTCTTTCTATATATAGGATTATGCCTTTACATCCATGGTCCACTTCTAACTAAATCCTAACTAAATTAACTGACTAATTACCAATATGCACAAAAAATGGTTAACAAGTACAAAAAGTGACACAAAATACTCAAAAGTAGTCTATCTTCCACCTATCGTGCTATCTTTGTATTGCGCAGTGTATTCTAAGCTTAGGCAGCATCCACGATGCTGCACAAATTACTCTAACCCCTTCCCAGTAGGCCCCCAACACATTCTTGTGGCTTTTCCTCGCGCCACGTCAGGAAGACTTAGTGCACTCATTGATTTTAATATTGAAGTCTTCGTATTGCTGAGAAATTTCTGTGACTTGTGCTTTGACTTTCTCAGCAACATCCTAACATCTAAGGAGATCCTGCTTCAATCGGTGCTCCACCATCTTGGCATTGACCTCTTTGCTTCCATCCTGCACCGCCTACAGTGCAGTGACTACTTTTCCCCACAGTTGTGCAACAATCTCATGGAATCATCGAGTTGGTCACTGTGTTTTTGTTATCACTCTTGTGCCTTTGCAACTCACTATTGGAGCTCCTTCAGTTTTTCAAATTGTGTGTTCAATACAATTGGTGGAATTCTCCTTAACGTTTTCTTCAATACCATCAATTGGGTCTCAGCTTCCTACAACTGCTTGGTTAGTTGATCAAGTTGCTCATCCTAAATGACACTACCCCAAAATTGTGTTGTTTCCTCCATGACCTTCTTTGCATCTTGCTCCATGTCCTCAAACTGTGCCGCAATCTCTTCAATGGTTCGCTTTCTTTTTGCAACCTGCTTAGGTGGTCTCTCTCGGTAAACCATAGAATTTAATGGGATTTTGTCCAACTGAAGTTGCGCGATAATTTATCCATCTCCATTGTGCTTTCATGGATGTACTAAAAGGAATTTGTAATAGCCTCCTATACCTTCCTTTGACTTGTAAACAACTGCACCTTCTTGATCATGAAGAAGTCAATTTCCTTTTTCAATTCTGTAATTTCTATAGCAGCATTCTTCTTCAGCTCCTCCTATGTTGTCTTCATTGCTATAATCTCCTGTAGTTTCTCTGTTGTCAGCTGCTCCTTTTCCCATTGCAATTCTTCAAGTTTCTTCTTAATCACTTTTTCTTCAGTCTGTGACTGTAAGTACTGGTTGTCGAGCTCCTTTTGTCTATCTTCCAACTCCTGGTTAGTGAGCTGCTGTATGTGTACTAGCATTTGAGTCGATAGTTTGTAATGTCCAATGCAATGCTCTGTAGCTGCTACATTAAGGAGTTGATATTCTCTCATCTAGCGTTGATCACAGTTGGGGGAACCTAAATATCCTCTCCCGTAGCTCAGTTCTAATCAACGCAAAGTTTTGTACAACTGCACTTTCTGGTCCTCTTCTTGATACAACATGATATATAGAATCTAGATTTATGCGTACCTCGGAAAAACCTTTCTAAGCAGACCTCCACATTTATTTTACGGTAATGTCTGATGATTCCATGGCGGCCTTAGTAAGCCACTGTAATTATGCTTCCAATGTGGATCTGGTACTGCTATTGGAAAGTGGTCCATTTGCTGCTTCATCCTTATCTCCTTAAAGATACGTTGCGCCTCAACGTCGATGGGGGTTTCTTTGGAGGATTTGCCATCAAAGTTGTGGTGACTATATTGTTCAAATTCTCTCAACAAATCCTCTGGTGCATATGTGGGTGGTCGCGTCGATACTTCCTCAGCACTTACTGGTTCGTGCCATTTTGTTGACCAATCCTAAACCGTTGTGTCCAAGTCTTCATCTGTCACCTTATAAGCCATTGGAAGCCATTTCTTGTCAGGGTCACGGAGGGCCTGGATCTAAATAGGATGTAGCCCACTGGTGAACCGCATAATTCGATGATACTTTACTGCTGATGTGTCTGATAACCGTGGAATTTTCACCACTGCTGCTTGTAACGCCTCCTAGTAGACCCAAAATTGGATTGCACAATCCACTTGCCGACTATTCTCTTCCACCCACCACATATTTTGATACTGTGCACCTTTGCACACTTTAACGGTTTCCACATTCATCCATTGGTAGTATTATGGCTCCATCCAAGCCACTAACGCAATCAAGATCAATAACCAACTATACGTGAAAGGTTTCTCCCTAGCCTGGACTACGACCGCAGCCTCATTCAACTGATTCAACAAAAAGAGGGACCAATTCATCTCGACACATTTCCATGTACATGCAATCACCCCCGAAGTGCACTGAATCGGGTGATTGTTCTGTACAATCTTACTTGCCAAAATTTGTGCAGCGATCCACACCATTCTATCATTAATGTTGTCTATGCGATAGGCTCTACCATCGCGCTGCAAATCATACCTCTCCTTTAGCCATGCATCCAACCTCTTGTCATTATCTCGGCCTTTGAAATATTATGATGGGTCTAGCCCATCCTTTGGGAACCACATGATCTCTGCAATTAGGTCCATTGTAACTTCAATGCGTGTGTCCAACCAAAGTGTTCCTCCATGAAATCAAGCCAAAATTTTCTTCACACATGCGTTCGGTTCATTAAACCACCCAAAATGTGGCATGTAAATGAGCCCCAACAACCCAGATTTATCCATCCCTTGTGCCCATGGTTGTGGAATACGCACAATTGGGCCGCCTGCGACTAAAGGAAATGACTCGTAGGGCTCGTTCACTACATCCCTTAGCAGTAGCAATTCATGGTCCTTGTACTTCATTTTCATTAATGTAGGGACTATGTCGGTAGTGTACACCATCCCTTGCGGCAGTGGTAGCATCTTGGGTTGATATTTCTAGTTTTTGGTCAATTGTCGAGGCTTTGCACCAGGTCGGGTGGGAGCAATATAACCAGGAATGTCCTTGACAGAGACCCCAGTGCGGACAGTGGAGTCTACATCTCCAGAACTAGATGGCCCCACCTGGGAAGCTACGTCTTCTTGTGCCCTTATTCATGTCCTTGTATGCCTCTTGGTTGGCACTGGGGAGCATTGTTGCTGCCCTCCTCGTTTCTTCATTGGGATGCTGGATGACATAATCTACATGCTAGTGACTTCTTCTACTATGGAAACTCATCGAATGGGTGAGTCTTGTTCACTATAAATCTCAACTGTGGCGGGGTTACTATGCATCCCACAACACTTACCCACAGTCGTGAGGCACTCTCACCTTCTCCCTATAACTCTCCCAATTCACTCGACACTCTTTGCAGACTTATCTCAATCATTCTCTGCAATTGCAACTCGGCTCAATGGTTCTTTCCTCCTGTGTCGAACCCCCTCATATAGCATCATCATTCATCATTACAAAATCAGCCACAATGATCATGACTAAATCCTGCATTAATTACCCAAATTCACCATCGGTTCTTCCAACCCAACAGTCGGATCATCCATAAATGCGCATCTCTTCACCAAGCGTCACCGGCTAACTTCTTTTAACTACCCATGTTTATTGGTGATGTGACTAAATTGTAGCCCTTCAGCTGTCATGGTCTGGTTACCTAACTATGCTAATGTCCCTTATTCTTGCGTAGCCCCCTCCTCTTGGTGGGCCCTTCTATTTTATATCTATCCTGTCTTTATTCTCTTTTCTCTTTTTTTTCATTGCGTAGTGCCTCAGACATTGCATGGTTCTTTCTCTGTCCGATAGGGCCTCAGACATTGGATAAGTGTAAGCCATTGTCTGTGTAAGCCTGATAAACCCAACTCAAAGGATGGCTTGGATTGGATGGTAGCCTGATAAACCCATCTACTGGCTTAGCTGTGACTGGTATAAACTTTGGTTATGTGTAAATCACTACCTGTGTAAGCCTGATAAAACCAATTGTGTTGTCTTGGCTGATTTTTATTATATCCTTTGCTATGGGGAAGTCTTCTAGTGTTCCTTATTCCTTCGGGAAATCATGCCCAGATCGGGGGTGGTAGTGTTGCTGAGAGATTGATGAGCACAGTGGCCTATGGTTGGGTGGAACGTTGCAGCGACATAGCTGGTTACGGGACAAGCTTATGATAAAGATAAGTATCTCTTATGTTTCAATCCTAATTGCAACTGTACTTGTCTATAAATTAATATGAAATGATGAATTCTTGAATCAAATGTGTTGTGTTTCAGCTGTATATTTCATGAATGATGCATCTATGTGTGTAATTAATTCAATGAATTTTATAAGTTGTTATGAAGTTAGACAATCTGGATTGGTGATGGCCTAGATGTTGGAAATCAATTTTATACTTAGAAATTTTCATGAACAGATCAAATATTCACAGATTTTCCCTTCCACATTTCCCTTTCTGCAACTTGTAGGATGCAAGATGCGGAAATGCACCTTGTAGAAGTTTGGAATCCACATTTTCCTTTTCGCAATTCCTTTTTTGCAACTTACAAGATGTGGGATGTGGAAATGTCGTTTGGAGAAATCTTCTTTCTGCATTTCCCTTCCGCAATTAGCGGGATGCAGGATGCAGAAATGACTATAGTAAATCTTTATTTCCACAACCTTGATCTCTGCAATGGTCATTATGCATGCGGGATGTAGGATGCGGAATGCGGCATGCAGGATGTGGGGTGCGAGAATCAAATTTTGATATGTTTTTGATTTCACTAGTGAAGCTTTCCGCATCATTGATTTTATACAGGATGATTCTCCACCATTTGATCTCTCCGCCTTAAGGAAAATAAAGAGTTGTACATTGTTTGGATCAGAATTTTAGTAGGATAAATTCTTGCTTGTGTAGATCTTACCGGAATAAAAAAAAAAGAATCGAGAATCATCATACAAATGTAGAATAAGAGATGGGTAACTCATGTAGAAGAGTTGGGTCATGTTCTCTCCTGCGGGGCTGGAGGGGACGTGCCAGTGTGGTATCAGAGCTACTGGTTGCAGCGTTGGTCCTGGATGGGCCGGAAAGAAAAGTGGTTACAGTATTGGGCCTCGATGGGCCGAGTTGAACAATTATAGAGCTATTTGTTAATAGTTCCAATGTATTTTTGGCCACATAATAGAGAAAAATTCAATGGGAAGTGGGTAACTGATCTTGGTTTTGATTATATCTAACAGTTTTGCTATCTAACACTTTTTTGCATAATTATAATCACCTTAAAAAAGGGTAGTGCGATTTTGAATAGTTGGTTCAGCCATGAGGACAGATGATATGAATGATTATGCATGGGGCCCCAATGCGCACAAGGAAGATGCTATGGGGGGAAATTTTAGAATTCGAAATGTTGAGACAGAGTCTAATGGGAGGAGGTTTCAAGATACTCCCCCAGACTTTGTATCCACCATGAGAATCCTCAGCATGGAGATACAGAGATACAGAGCAGACAACGAAAGACTGGTTAAGGCTCAAGAGGAGCAGAATCAGCTGAACGCAGCCATATTGCACAGTTTGACGGACATTGAGAGAAAGATGAACTCTGGGGACCAAACAATAAAGCCAAAAGGAATTAAGAAAAATGCTAGAGGAAGAAAACAATCTCCTAGTGGCTCGTCTAACTCTGAAATATCCACTGAATATTCAAGCTCTTCATCTCATAGGGGTAAGAGGAAGAGGCGTTACCAGAACTGCTCATGAGATGAATTCAGGAAGGAAAAGCCGCCTACCTTCAATGGTGAGGTAAAGAATGGTCAAGAAGCTGAAGCTTGGCTTCTGGGAATAAGAAAATATTTCCAAGTCCAAGATTATTCTGGAAATATGAAAGCTCGAGTAGCCATTTTCAATCTGATAGGGAGAGCATCTATTTGGTGGGAACACTTCAGGAAAGTAAAGAAAATAAATGAAAGGAATATTTTCTAGAAACGGTTCTTGAAATATTTCAAGTAGAAGTACCTCTCTGACTAGTACTATGATGATAAAATCAAAGAATTCCATGAGCTGAGATTGGGGCAGTAGACCATGGAGGAATATGAAAACAAGTTCTTGGAACTCATGAGGTATTTCAGTTATATTAAATATGACAAGGTAAAAATCTAGTGCTTTCTGAGTGGACTGCCTCAGCCCTACAAAGATCGAATTGAGTTCTATGAACCTAGAACTCTAGAAGAGGCGATAAGAAAAGCTAAGTATTTCTACGAGCAAAGAAATATCAAACCTGACTATTAGAAGGCATGGAAGAACAAGATGAATGAGAAGTGTAATCAGAGGAAGAGAGGTTTCAAACCTCCTAACTTCCGCAATCAACATAAGAAACCATTCCAAGATGACAAGCAACCAACTAGAGTAATGGGAGAAAAGACAAGAGAACCGCAGTTGTAGTACGGCTTTCGCCATTGATACAGGCAGGAACAACTCCCTTTCATCTATAGGACGAAAGGGTAGGGTTCCTGTGAGGTGGAAGAAAAACCTGCAAACAAGATTAGGGCCAAGCTGTAGAAACCCTGCAAAAAACTATTAGAAAACAAAATAGCTACAAGAAATCAATGGAAACCTGTAACAAATCATGAGCAACAAACCTGCAAGAAAAATATGTTAGACAACTACAATATAAATGAAATAAAACACAAGTATACCTTCTCTCGGTGGAAATGGGCCACCATACCCTATATTTGGGAGCACCTCTCAATGGGATGGAAGCTTTGGCTTATGGATCAATGGAGGAGAGGGAGGGTGAATGGCTTGGGAGGAAAAGGGTCTTAAGGCACTCACACGGGTAGCATAACGATAGAGAGAGAAGGAGTGTTTTGAGAGTTACCCCCACCCCTCTATTTATAGTTTTTTCTTGAGATTTTAGGGTTTTAAGCACCTAGTTAGGGATTTAGCCCCTTTTTTGGGCTTTAAGCTCCTTTCACCCAATTCTTAGCTCCTTTGGGGGTTTTAAGCTCCTTTGAGGGGTTTTAGCCCCCTTTTGGAGGTTTTAGCCCCTGTGAGAGCTATTTTGGCTCTTTTTAGGGATTTTTAGGCCCTTTTCATGTTTTGAGCCTTTGCAAGGGTGTGGGGGTCAAATGAGGGTATTGTAATGGATGTATTTAGGTGGTGTAGGTCATGTAGAGCTTATTGAGGGATTTTTTGGATTAACAGATTTCCCTCTGATGTGTGAGGGTAGGAGCTCATCGTATGGTCGAAAAACATCATAGGATTTTCTGGGGAGAGGTGGTGCTTCCTAGGCTGGGGCATGGTGGATTTTGGTTTTTGTATTAATATGGTTCCCATCAATGGGTGAGATACAAATAATGTGTGACATGTATATGGACGAGGTAGGCATCCTGTGGCTAGGGTTTTACCCCTAGCTTGTGCGAATGAGCACCTACTAAGGAGAAGGGACTCCTTAGTAGCAGTTCAGTAAGTGTAAATTAAAATGCTAAAACAGAAATATAAATTACTCTAAACATGTGCATGAAACAGAAAAACAAGATGTAAAGAATGGCTTTTGTATTAATGTTACCTCCAATGTGAAGGTTGGTGAAGCCCTTTGCAGTGATCCAAGAGGGTTGCTCCAAGCTCCAACTTGCTCCTTCTCTTTCTCCAATGGTGGAAATGGGCCAAAAGGGGCTCTCAAGGTGAAAATAGCTCAAGGGTGAGCTAGGGCTTCAAGAGCTACTTTGGCAGAGTAAGGGTGCTTATGATTGTGGATGTGAAATAAGCGGTCTCCATCACCTATTTATAGTTTTTCAGTGGTGGAGTGATGGCCCATGGTTTTGGAAACCATATGGTTTAGGGCAGCTGTATAGGGTTTTTTCCTCCTTTTCCTCATTATTTTATATTTTTTCTTCCCTTTTTAGGCTTTTTTGATGGTTTTATGGCCTTCTGGAGGCTTTTTAGTGGGATTTTTGCTATTTTAGAGGAATTTTGGATATTTTTGGAGGAAAAAAGGGGTTTTTAAGGGAAATATGGTAGAAAAATGGACAAATGAGCCATGTAGTGGGGTAGATGAGGTAGTGAACACTTTTTGGGTGTTAACAGATTGCCCCCTGATGTGCGAGGGCAGGGGCTCATTGTATGGCCGATGGACATCATAAGTCATAAATGGTGTTCCTGGGGTGTGGAGAAGAGAAGAAACAAACGGAAGCCCGGAACAACGATCCCGAACCAACTACAAGAACTAAAAGTACATAACCTCAATAATGGATGAGGAATCATCTGATCATATGGACGAGGCGGGAATTCCCATGCTCGTATCAGGACATAACATAATATTAACAATGGGGTCCAAATTATGGGGACCTGACATATACATGGCCTCAAATTCTGAATGAGGAAGAATCTTAATATATGGACGAGGTGGGCATACCCATGCTTGTATCAAGACACATAAACATAACTGTGAGGCCCAAAAAGAGAGACCTGTATGATACATAAAAAACCACTGTGTATATCATGAGGGTCTAGAAGGGACACAAATCTGGGACATACTGCTGGGCTGACCATGTCTGAGCTGAAAAACTGATGTACTGGAATGACAGCAGTGCTACTGAATGTGGTACCAAAGGAACTGATGAGCTGCTATATCAGAGTGACAAGGGTCATACTCGCAATGGTACACTGAACTGAAACTGAACTGGGTACTCAAGGAAGCATGGAACTGGATGGCTTCCGAATACAATCGCCAACGCAGCCTGGACATCCACGGGAACATATAACTGGGTGTTCCGAAGTGACTCGCCAATGTGCTAGAGTCTGGGGAAATCCGGGGTCTTCAACAAATAATGGAAGGGATATAAATCCTGTGCGATTCTCAACGATGCGATCAAGGTGCTGAAGTCGAGCATGTGAGAAACAACCATTCGGAGAGGCAGTGATGACTCCTCCCAAAATGGTCCGTAGGCACTCACCACAGATGGTGATGGGTCCAAGGTGCAGGGGCCTCTGGGTCCATCCTCTAGAATAGAGGGGCTGTCGTCAACAGAGGGAGACCTGCAACTATCAAGGCAATGATGTTTCCTTGATAGGAGCGCGAGGTGGAAAACCGAAATGTGATAGTACTGATGGCAGGATTGATAAACCGGGGGGAATAACTGGGCAAGTAGAGTGGGGGACTCAAACTTCCTTTGTTTAGAGTATGATAGAGGGGATGATCGGGCAGCATATGAAACTGACTGGTGGTAAGGGGATCATAGCTGTATTAGATCTGGGAGGGTGACTGGGCTGAGGGAGACTCAAGCTGTGGTAAAATGGCAGGAGACTGCAGAATACTCTGAACAAAGGCGACCTAATTGGGGGTGCTACCGAGAGGATCGATCATAGCGCCAAAAGGCACGGGGGGACTTCTTCATGGGTTAGGTAACTAGAAGAAGTGTGTATATAAAATGGTACTATCGTGTGGATTTATACGAGCCCAGGACACTTCATGCTCGTGGTTGCTTTCAATTTTAAGGAGTCTGAAAGCAATAAGAAGACTCGGAAGTAATGGAATGGTACTGTCGTGTGGATTTGACGAGCCCAGGACAGTTCATGCTCGTGGTGGCTTTCAATTTTAAGGAGTCTAAAAGCAATAAGAAGACTCTGAAGTAATGGAATGGTACTGTCGTGTGGATTTTACGAGCCCTGGATAGTTCATGCTCTTGGTTGCTTTCAATTTTAAGGAGTTTGAAAGCAATAAGAAGACTCTGAAGTAATGGAATGGTACTGTCATGTGGATTTTACGAGCCCAGGATAGTTCATGCTCGTGGTTGCTTTCGATTTTAAGGAGTCGAAAAGCAATAAGAAGACTCTGAAGTAATGGAATGGTACTGTCGTGTGGATTTTACGAGGCCAGGATAGTTCATGCTCGTGGTTGCTTTCAATTTTAGAGAGTCTGAAAGAGATAAGAAGACTCCAGGGGGGTTGCTTCCTGGGGTAGCGATATCAATTTGGATGACAGGTGAGATGTTGGCCATGTTACCCTCCTCGAAGGCGTCAGGAGCAGGAATAGGGTCCTTGAACCAGTCGACCTTGGGGGGAAGGAAGTCTTTGGATTCAACTGCAAATTGGGTAGCAGTGTTAGAGGAGGATTCATCTGGGAGGAAGTAGGAACGATGGTGCATGTCATCCCAGGGATACTCCGGGGCAGTGAGAGCCTCGAGGATTTCCTCATCAGTATGGAAAGTTTGTGTCGTCAAATTGATTGACGAGGGAGTAGTGGTGAAAGAGATCATATAAATGGTATTAACCTCTCCGGAAGGGGAAGAGATCGGGGGGTGGATCTCCTCAATGGTGGGTGGTGCCGTCTCAAGATCCAGATGGTTCATCTCATAGAGAGCTGCTCTGTAATCGGGGAGATCGGGACAATGATGTGAGTAATGCCCATAAACACCGCATATGGCACAGGGGTGGTTAGTGCGCAGGGATTTGTCGCGAGGCTTAGGGGTTGGATCAAGGTGGACAACCGGTATATTGGGGTCGTCGTCAAGCATTTGCATGTGTTCCTGTACGGCCGGTAACTAAGGACATTGGTGAGTCGCATGGCCCAACTCATCGCACAATGAGCATTTGGGAGGAGCATGAAACACAGGGGGGTTTTTGACTGTCTTGGGAGGTGGGACAATAGTGTAAGGTTGGGGGCCTCTGCCCCCAGTGGGTTTGGTAAGAGGAGGGGGGGGGTTCGTGGAGGACGACGGGGTAGCGACACGGGGAGGTGGTTGACTAGTAGTGACAATGGGTTGCACCGGTTGCAGGACGACATCGGGTGTCGGCGGGGGAACGGGAGGCGAAAGATACCAAACGGGTAATCCTAAGGTTAACCCAGGGAGGCTGAGGGTAGCCATGACCGGGGCGCTAACTACTCCTGAGGGAGGGATGAGGAAAGGAATGGTATGGATGGGTGTAACACCAATGTGACTAGGTACCAAAGGGGGTTTAGGCAACAAGGGCGGTTGATGAGTAGGAGTTTGCGTGCTATGGGCCAGGGTACATAGGTCAGACACGTCAGTGGCGGGTGACGGGGGTGGAATAGATTGGAAGGTCGAGGTCATTAGCGCGTCTGAGTAAACTCCGGGCCCCATAGAGGAAACAAATGAGGTGGTGGCACCCGAAACAGGTTGTTCAACCATGGGGAGAACATTTTTGGGTGCCGCGGGGGCATTGGGATCATAGTAGGTGAGTTGGTCAACCTTGACCACACGTCCCTCATGGGGGAACATCATGGTACGAAAAAAGGAAGAAGCAACTGCTCGCATGGCGTACATGTAGCTGCAGCCAAGTAAAAGGTTGTAATCAAGCTGTGCATTAATAACCTCGATGTCGATGAGGATGGTTTTGCCAGCCAGCTGGATGGGGATGTTAGTTAATAGGCCTTGTGGTTGAGCCAAACGGCCGTCGTAGGCTCGCAATGCAGTAGTGGACTGCTGGAGAGGGGGGGATCCCAATTTCTGCCAGATGAAGGTGGACATGACACATGTAGATGCACCTTCATCAATAATGCATCGATGGATGACAAAATTCCGAACGGAAACAGAAACCTGGAACGCTAAAGTGGAAGGCATGCGGGGTTCGGATTGGTCCAAATCAAATGCCATTAAATTCTAATCATTTGGATCGATAGCCCCAATGGCTGTGAGTAAAGTCTTGCGCTATGAAGGGCAGTTTTTCAAGACTTCTAACACAGACATGGCTGTGGGAGATTGGGCTAAGTCATCGACAATGTTGTAGTTTGACCCAGCCTGTGCATTGGGGTTATTGTTGATACGGCGAAGCGGGAAATGAGGTTCTTTGGGAGCGCCATCTAGTGGAGGTGGAGGTATACGTAACGCCTGATCAGTGGGCTGAGTGTTAGTGGGTTTATCAGCGAGAGGGGCTTCAAGGGTGGAGCCATATTGGTTCCGCCGGGTCTGGAGGTTGACCTCATCGGAGGAAATCATCAACAAGTGGTGGGTACCTGAGTCAAACATGGGTTGATCAGGAGCAGCGTAAGTGATTTGTTGTTGGGTTGGCGCGTTGGCTTGAGGGGGAGCCAACGGTTCAGTGTTCACTACGCGTTGGTTTGGTAAGGGGTTTTGCAGCACCAAAGGTGGCTGCTGAGGTTGTGGGGGGTTGGGTGGTGCTTGAGGAGCCGCATGCCCTTGGCGGTGGGCATCATCAACCCAAAGTTGCCGAGCTGGCTCTAAATGTGGGAAAGCATGTGTGTAGTGGCCATAGACCCCGCAAATAGAACAAGGATGGTTTGTTCGCAAATTGGGGTTTTTAGCCTGCTTGGGCGGGCGATCAGGGTGTTGATTAGCAGGGGCCACATTATTATTATCGGGGGGGTTAGGGGGTTGACCAGCTTGGTTTGTAGGTTGGTTGTTTCCACGATTTCGGCCCCTGCCGTGGTTTTGTTGGCCCTGGTTGCATTGGTTGTTCTGGTTTTGCTACGGGTTTTGTTGGGCGTAAACTTGCCCTTGGGCAGCAGGTGGATTCTGAGGTTGCGCAGGTGCTGGAGCAGGTTGCGGTGGATGATATGTAGGTGGAGGCTGCGTAGGTGCAGCAACTTGAGGGGGTTGCTGATAGGGCTGTGGAGCGGGTTGTGGGTTTACCGCAGGGGCTGCCTGTGGCAGGTAATAAGCGGGTTGGGCTTGTGAAGGCGCAAGAGCTGGTGCAGTTTGCTGGTGGTAGTAGCACTGAGGTGCTACCAGGGGGGCGTAAGAGGGAGTCACATGAACGAAACACTGAGGTGGACATGAGGGTCCATGGGAATGGTGGTGATGTGTCATGGGAGTGTTATCCCTAAAGTTGGACCTAGACTACAGGGGATCCAAGCTTAAGGAAATCTTAGGTCTGATAAAGACTAAATCAAAATAAAATCAAATCAAAATA
>LPNX010038325.1:172618-205118 GCA_001517045.1 Pseudotsuga menziesii | reverse complement strand
CCGAAAAATAAAAAGTGCCCGTTCAAATTTATTTAACTTTAGATAGTTAACAACATTTTCAATAGAAAATATATATATATATATATATATATATATATATATGGAAAGGTCATTCAATTTCCTACATTTCTTGTTTTTTACTGATCGCAAGATTCATTGTGTAAGTGTCTCAAAATATCCATGCAAGATGATGGATGTCTATTCTTTCAGTTTTGTATTGCATCTAACGCACCAAAAGAGACCCTCAACTTCTTGCACACACCCCATAATTATAAATAACCACCATTTTCACAAAACCAATATTCATAATATATAACCAAATATAAATTAACATACCAAAATGTAATTGAACAATATATAAAAATATTATTTATAAAAACAAGAATTAAAAATAACAATTTTAACCAACTTTTCATAGTCTAAAGTATAACTATTTTAGCTCATCATTTTAGACCAACTTTTAATTTACCATTTCGAACAACTTCAATCGTTCTTCAATCCAAGTAGAATAACATCTCACTACAAAAATTTAAGCTTTTAAAGCCACTATTTCTAAACCCTACCCTTTTTATAAGTTAAAACAAATTCATTCATCATTTAGATCTATCTCTCTATAACATTGAGAACGGATGCATAATGCAATTAATAACTTTTAGATTTCCTTCTGACAGTCGAGAATATAGTTTGCATTCTTACCATAAAATACGTTTATCCACAAGCAATGGATGTAGTGCTCATAGACAACTTATATCATTAACCAATTAATATAATAGCATATGATCTATCTTAACACGTTAACATGATCCATTTTAATATTATAGAACATGAATCGACATTCTTATAACCCATTACCCATTTCCACACACTCTCGCCAATACAATGCATCAAATGTAAAGTCTTAGGTAGGGAATAAGTAAAGGTTTTGGTAGATAAATTTTGGGATGATTTAAGTAAACAAACAAAGGATTGAATTGTAGAAATTTAAGCTAGAGTATCATCTCAAAAATTCATCAATTTTTCTTGAATCAAATTCTACTCAAAAGAGAAAATTGATGAATACCTATTGTGAAAAATAATTGTTTTTCATTATTATTTTTTTTTATCACTTTAATTGTTTACTATTCTTATAAAATCTATGTTATTTATTTAATTCTACTGACAATACATTCTGGAATAATTTGTTGGAATAATTTGTCTAATAAACTATTTTTAGTCTGGCTTAAAATATTTTCTTCTTCAACAAACCGACTCTACTACTAAATTTGTAGAGTCATAACATGGAATCCTACACCACGTGAATAGCGTATTCAAACTTACAAGACAGTAATGCAAAGTGTATAATTAAGTAAAGTAACCGTTGTTCACTTAATTTTTAAGAGAAACTTGGCTATGGTGAAAGCGCAACAATCAACTATTTTTTAGTGGGGAGGGAATGTTGCAGTTCAAACTGGTCGATCTGTGGATGTTAAGGTAGAGGTGAGGGGTGCAAAGAGCTCTTATTCTACAAAGGACAATAGCTGCATGGAAATGGGTTATGGTAATTAACACTACAGGGATCGCATTCAGTTTGATTGAAAGGAAACTACCAAGGTGAATGACAGACATCAATCAGTGGCCTTAGCACACCAAGATTGGTCTACCGATCCCCACAGTTCGATTCCAACGTTCTGGCTTATATAATGATTCAATCCTCATTTACTTCAGTGTGTTTTCAAAAGCATTAATGGACAATGGACATCTATCCAGTAATCCACTCACGGCGAACTATCTACTGTGTAATCCAGTTGACGGCTTGGTATTTACTCTTTCTTTGGGTTTTTTTTTTTCTAATCAAGAACTTGTACTTTATACACAGTGGAGTTAGAGCTAGAGTAGATCACCAAGTCCACAGTAACGGTAAATTTGGGTCTGGTCCAGCCTTAGTTTGAATGTGAAAACGATCTGTCCAGCAGCAAGTAGAACTGTCATCGTGGTTGCACCAGGCATTGAACGATGGCAGCACTTCCTGCAAGAGAATACCACCGTCCCTACAAGAAAAGTAACATGGGCTTCCATCTATCAGCCAAAAACCCCACAGCTAACTCACAAACTAACCCCTCACCATGAAGTTTGAGCATGAAACCTCATGAAGAATTTACATCTCTATTACTTAGACCTGACTTGTTGTAACTAAATCACACGAATACAGTTGCAATCACACTGCTTGTTATACCTTCTAACTACCGTCTTCATATTACTTGAAAAATGAAGTGCGTAGCAAAAGAACGAGAAGTTGATCTGAGCCATACCTTAAGTTGGTCACTAGAGGGGGCTTGAGCTTAAAAAGCATGTACGTTCGGTTCATCCAATTGACCAACAGCGAAGTCAACTATTCACTTCGCTGTTGGTCCGAGTTGACTTCGCTATTGGTCCGTTGGATGAACAAAAGGTACATATTTGTTAAGGATGGCCCTGAAGAGGGGGAATGTATGGCAGATTGATATCTAAAGATGGTAATGGGATAATAATAAATTCAATTGTTTCACATTATAGTATGGTGCAACACATGAGAATAGAATAGGAATAAGCTAATCACATAACAAACCTGGTAAATCTCACATCGAAAATTTACCTGAATTTCGGGATACTGCAATATTGAGGTAGATATCCATCCGCAATGTCAAAACCTGCAAAGAAAACAGCTTTTCATTGTTCAAAGGGAGTTTTCCTTTGCCGATACCATCAAGTTATCGAACAGTGAGGGTAGTTTGATACAGGATTAGACAACTCTAAATAAAATGCCCCGAAAACCCAAATCCTGACTACTGTCAGTACAGGGCTCTAAATATGGTTGATTTTAAATAACATCCCCATCGTTTTGTATGGGGCATTAATGAAACTCGAGACAGGTAGTATGCAATTTAAAGAACTATATCAGGTGATGATGCCGCATAATGCTTCTATCAAGCTCTCCTGCAATTTTAAAAAGCACAACTATTTCTTATTGGAGAGACAATTTCAGAAGTGTGAAGATGTTTAGGAAGGATGTTTAAAATTTCTGTAAAGATAACAACTGGACATCTACACCCTCCCCTCCCCGGCTGAGCTTATCCAGCATGAATGCTGGATAAGCCACCTGGAGTGGGCCCTTTCAGGTCAAAGGAGTCATTCATTGATGGATTTTTTTAAAACACTCAAGTTGGCAGACAACATAACCTTAGCACTACATTTAACATAACCTTAACCTAACCTTAGCGCTACATTAAAGAACATAACCTTAGCGCTACATTTAACTTAGTATTCACGAAAACATAGCTGAACTTATAAGCTTAGCCTGTTGCTTTTGAAATGGTACCTTACAGATTGTGGCATCTGGTTATCAATGTCTGAGCTCCGTCGCCAGCATATGCAACCCAGACCAGCTTATGGGCATCAACAACTTTCCACAACAGGGAACCAAGAATAGGTGCAACCCACACGAGCTTATGCGATTTGAAGCTTTCCACACCAGGGATCGGAACAGGGGAGCCGGATTGATGGTGGTTTGAAAACTGATCTAGGAATGGGGAAGTGGGATATGTCATGGTTTGAAAACGCTCAGGTTGAGCGATTTGAAGCTTTCCACACCAGGGATCAGAACATGGGAGTTGGATTGATGGTGGTTTGAAAACTGATCTAGGAACCGGGAAGCGGGACATGTCGTGGTTTGAAAACGTTCAGGTTGGTAGACAAACATTAATGTAGGACTTTACGTCGTGGGTGGCGGGCGGCGGTGGCAGCAGGATGGCGGATGATGGGTGACAGAGGGTGACAGAGGTTAAACGGAACGGGCCGGAATGGACAAGGCAGCCAGAAAGTTTTGAAAAAAATCGTCAATGGAAGACTCCTTGGACCCGAAGGGGCCCACACCAGCTGGCTTATCTAGCATGAACGTACATGCTAGATAAGCTCGTCGTCGCCTTGTAAGGTCAGGGAATTACTAACTACAAAATGACTGATTTATATATACTAGTAGCACATGGTTTGCATAAGAATTATTCTCATTTAAAATTTGTCCTTTCATGCCCTTCTTTCCAAAATCATTTCTGCTAAACTAGAAATATCAATACCAAAACACAAAAAGTCAATATGCATACATTCGAAGAATACCTTCTTTACAATCCTACTCATTCAATGGGTACAACTTTCTACCACAACCATTTTTTTTTACATCTTTGCCTCTACCAACTGGATTCTAGAATTCCCCAGAATAAACCGCCATGGATCCATGGATTAAGCAGTTGCAAGCTCACTACACTCTGCATGGCTCACTTTTAAGGAGACCTTGTTGCGGAAGAGGCGCATTCTACCACCGAGCAGGGAGATATGTGTAACTCCTTCGGTACTCATCCTAATGTTTACACGTGTCTTTTTTTTTTTAAATAATAAATGTGGGCTCAAATTAGAGTTAAAACATTTACAAAGACATATATTTAAAAAACACAAATTAGATAAATTGAAGATATGTAACTCCTTTTGTGTTCATCCTAGAGTTGACAGGTGTCATTTACAAAAAATATATTATAAAATAATAACATGTCTACTCAAATTAGAGTTAAAATATTTACAATGAAAAATTTATAAAAAAACACAAATTAGATAAATTAAAATGCTTTTTCAACATTTATACTTTAGAAACACGTTTGCAAGATATTTGATCCCTCTAGACACTTGCTAAATCTCTTTTAAGATGAATCTATACTAATCTTTATATTTCTCTTTCTCTGCATTCACCATTAAAAAGCTCTTAGACATAGCCTAACCTAACATGTATATAGTCTTTTTCCTGCCGCTTAGCTGGTTATTTGGTTGGTTCCCTCTGGTCAATAGGGATCGACAAATCATGGGATTGGATACAAAATGAATGTGGACATCCTGTAAATTATATTATATAACGGCCCAAAGAATCTTAAGCCAAAGCAATTGTATATTTCAATTCTTTGATGATGAAAAGATGCACAACATGACATATAATCTTGACAATAAAGAACAACGCACTTGGTATCAAAGATGGGCTAGTCAAAACAAACTCTGTGAACATTCATTCATTAATGTAATGTATATTAACACCTTCGAGTCAATGGTATGCCTTGTGAGGCAAGGAATGGGAAAAGACAAACTGATAAAAAAAAAGGGGTTATTATACTTCCAAGTACGTCGGTGTAATGGTGCTCTCTACTGTTTTGTATTTGTTGGTGTTTCGCTAACTAATATGGAATGAACCTTCCAAACAACCGCATGCGTGAATGTGTTGGGATCGTTAGGTTCTGTGATCCACTTCTAGAGTTACTTTGAAGGAGTGTTAAAATTTTCAATTAATACTATGATCCACTTCAAAGAGCACCAAACCATGCTAAGTGCAAAAATTAATCATACACATCTTTAAAATACCATACCTAAAATTTATCAAGCAAAATCTTTTATGGAATTAATTACAGCATATAATTTTTTTAAAGCAAAATACAATTAAAGAACAACTTTATAAATCACATATCTAGTTTCATTCATTTTTAATAGCGAGCCACATAGCACAAACAATCAATAAGCAACTCTATTAAACTTAGAAATTGATCTTGCCCTAGAATGAACCTTCGACGTCTCGCTGCAAGTCTCCTTTCGAGTGCCAATAGAAAAATGTCCACCATAAACCACTCTACTGCTCCCAAAAGACATTATTCCTCCCCTGGGCCTCAATCCACAATGGGCCTAAATGCAAGAAATTGCTAGTGTAGCCAAGGCGTTCATACAATGACAAACCAAACCCTCAACAATCACCCTCTAAACTAAACATAACTTATGTAGTCCAATAGTAGGGTAAAAGAGATGAGAACCTCATTCTCTCTCCTTCTCTTTAAATATTTATGAGCTTTCCATGCATCTCATCGATGCATAATTCTAAATTATTTTAATTACTTTTTATTTTATTATTCACCCACCAAGTGTCGCTTTTCTCCTCATTTATATTTTTCTAATTTTTAAATTGAGTTTTACTCTCACCTAATTTCCCAGATTTTATCTTGGATGATTCCTTCAATTTCTCCTAATTATGTGTGTGCGTGTGTTTACTTAATACTTGAGGTAATTTATTTCCTATCTTTTCTTTATCCACACTTTTCTCCTAATTTAATTAAAAAAAATTATATTTCTTTTAAAAACACATTCTTGCCCCCCCCTTTAGTATTTTACTTTGATTGTCGTGTTCTCACTGTGACAACCATATTAAGGGTGTCATGCTTTACGCATGCCATTCAAATATCCATTTTGTGGTGGGGACTAGTACCATAGTTGAGAGCGCGTTAACTCGGTTTGGATGACCCTATTGAAGGACTAATGGTTCCTTGGGAATAAGGTCGATTCCTTATTATGCGCCCCCTAGTCTAAGCCTTGTGGGTGATTGAATATATGGCCTACCCTCATGGAAACACGCATATGACAAGCAAAAGCCTCTCTCACTTTTCAACTCAAGTATGGAGTAATCACTAGTCTTACATCTTCTTCCTATTCAACCCCGTTACTTGATGTAGACCAATTGGCAATTGCAATCCAACACTTGCACATAAACACTACGCATATCTAATCCGTCTAAAGAAAACATAATATATCAGTTACATCAGATCAACATCGCCTGTCACGAATACCCTGACTCAATCTGGAGTCCACTTGGTATCGATGCCACCTTGTGTCACATGTACATGTATTTTCTTGTCACACTCGATGATCCATCAAAAGTACATATTATACATAAACATATTTGTACTTGTTTAAGCATCATCTCATAACTTCATGGCATCATAAACATTTGATCATCATAAAATCATCATTTCATAATATCAAACAGATAGCTTTAAAACATCCCATTTATTAATCAAAGTATTGGTTTCCACACATGGCCAGGTCATTCATCATCAGATGCCCATAATATGATATAACATACTAAATCCCTATCTAAATCCACACAACAACTAGGTCATTCGAAACCAAATGCCCTCAAATACTAGTTTCGTAATAATAATCAAGGTCTGTAGTACAAGCAGGGCACTACAACTATAAGAAATGAAGTGATGCACTTGTCATGGTTAAATTTAGGGACAAATCTATTAGCAAATACAATGAAAGAACTTAGAAATTAGTAAGTCAATTCTATGATTAATCATTATTGCTTGATTAAAGCTAAACCATTGGGGTGTTGATGAGTTTACTATTGGAAATTCATGGATAAAATGAATAGGTGGTGATTAGATAGCTTTTGCAGAAAGCATGAAATCAATATGAAGTTATTATCAGAAACTTCATTATTTCAGGCATACACTAGATAACTCTAAACAAATGCATGATAGAAGAACTTATTCAATGCAAGATTATTCATGTGTTGCATCAAAAATTTTGATCTCCAACTATTAAAACCTTGGAATGATTGTTTATATGCATTCATCATATTAGAGTTGAATTTTTGAATTTTTGACTTAGGCATTTTTTAAATCAAACCTTAGGAAGTGTATTTATTAAACACCTATTAGTTGTATTTTGATGAATACATGATGAAATCACTTGGGATTTGATTTGGATGAGTTCCATGATATTCTAATAACCCATATCAATCCATACCATTCCAAAATATTATTTGCAATATCCATTTTGTTGTTGCTCCAAATTATTGAAGCAGGACTTGGGCTTTTTTTATTTGAAAACTTAAGAAATTCTATTTATTAAATCCTATTAGTCTATATAATCTAAAAGTCACATTTGGAAGGAACAATTGGCCACATACTGTTGATTGTTCATTTTGACCAAATCAAACCCCATTTGACTAATTCAAAAAGTGAGCATAATCAACTTTGCTCAAAGTTGGACAAACTTGTCCAATGAATGAATGGACTCCTCCAATGTATTTGGTAGGACAAAATAAAATCTTGTTGAATGTTGTTGTCATTGGTGTCAAAGGAGTAACCAAGGACATGATGGCAGGGAAAACTCTGTTTAATGACAAAGGAATAACCTAGGACATGATGGCATGGCATGTAGGATGAAGTTGGCATATATGAAATTAGCATGTTGTCCCCCATGCTCTGGATGCTTCAACTTCCAAGTTTGATGGAAGTAAGAATCCACCTTAGTTAACCTAAGGTTTTGAAAAATTGTCCAAGGGTTAGCACAGATGTTCATAAGGAAATTTTCAACTACCTACCAAATGCATTCTTTGTGTAAATTAATTCATCAAATGGCATGGGTCTGTTCTTTGGTGATATGTCTATCTATCCACAACTTTTAATTTTCTTTCTGGTGGTCTAATGTGCAAGAAATTAACCTGCCAAAATTGAGAAAAAATGTGTTTGCTTGTTAAATGAAATCTTCCTTAAGTGTCAAATACAAAAGGTTAAGGTGCCATCTGGAGATGCACACCAGAGGCTGCATGTGTGTCAATAAATTCGTCAGAGGATATCAATCTGCTCCTTGATGATTTGGACATCTAGCTATGGTATTGGTTCCTCATCTAGAGGTCCCACGTGTGAATGTTACACCTGCCAAGTTAGTGAAAAATCGTATTATCCTTAAGAAGAATAGTATGCCTACAGTTAAAAAAAAAGGAAGATTGAAAGGAAGACCCGCAATCCGCAATTGTGGAAGAAGTTTTGTCGGAGACGAACTGCGGAAGCAGTTTTAAAAAGTTGGAAGGCACATCTGCAATCCGCAACCCGACTGCGGAAAGAACATTGCAACCGCATAATTACGGAAGTCGTTTTTGGATTTTGGGAATCGTAATCCGCAATTGCAAAAAGTATAATTGCGGAATTCGTTTTTGGAATTTGGGAAATGCATACCTGCAATCCACAATATGCAATTGTGGAAGTTGTTTTTGGAAATTGCGAAATGCATACCCTCAATCCGCAATTGCGGAAAGGTCATTGCGGAAAAGTAATTGCGGAAGAGGAAAGATAGGTTGCAGAAAGATAGTTGTGGAAAGGAAATTGAGAAAGGATTTCTATTGCAGAAAGGTCGTTGCCGAAAGACACTTTGTGGAAAGATCGTTGCGGAAAGGTACTTGCGGAAGCGGAAACACAGGTTGTGGAAAGATAGTTGCGGAAAGGCAATTGTGGAAGGATTTCTATTGCGAAAAGGAAATTGCGAAAGTCATTTTTGAGAAATATGTCTAAGTGTTTAATGCAGTAGGTTGAAAGGGAATTTTCAAATGACTGCCAAAGGTTCTCCTTATGCCAATAGATTTGTCAAAAGGATTGTGAATGATGAAGAATGTCCACACAAATGGTTTGGGTATACCCATACAAGGAAGTAATGGATTTCCTATCTACTTCTACAAAGGAAGTGCTTATGTAGATAACAACAAAATAAAGGATGACATGAAAGCTACAGGTAGTCAAGAAATTGTTTGTAAATTAAACATGGAAGAAGGGTGATAAAACGTTTAACCAGAGTTAGTATTAAACAGAATCGAAAATGTGAATAGGGTTTTATTATTAATGAACTAATAAATAAACAAAGAAATTTATGATTGATGAAAAGGCATGAAAAGCATAGTGTATTATTAACTAAGCTAAGTATCAACAGAAATTTAATTAGTGAAAGGCTGTGATAATGAAAAGACATGTTCCAAAATAAAGAGGCATGATAAAATTGGAAGGACACATTTATTGAAATCGTGTGATGTTGTAAAGTAGATTTAAACAGAAGCTCGTTTTGAAGTAAAGGTGACTCTGTAGTCTGAATCCATGTAGATCTGGAAGTTTGATAAAAACATATTAGGGTGGCAAGGTGGTGCTAGGGCAGGTTACATGCCTGCAAGGCGGTTATAGCCTCCTTCCAGTAGAAGCTGGTAAATAGGGTGTCGTATAATCCTTTAAGTGGTAGTTGATAAACCAGGGGGTCATAGCCTCCTTCCAGTGGTAGCTAGTAAATAGGGTGTCATCGTATCCTTTCAGTACTGACTAATAAAACCAGGGGGTCATAGCCTCCTTCCAGTAGTAGCTGGTAAATAGGGTGTCGTAACATCCTTTCAGTAGCAGCTGATAAAACCAGGGGGTCGTAGCCTCCTTCCAGTAGTTGCTGGTAAATAGGGTGTTGTAACATCCATTTAGTCGTAGCTGACAACACTATTGTAAATATAATTTTGCAGTAATAGAAAGTATCGGTGNCTGGTTCCCCCCCCCCCCCCCCCTCTCAATATTGTCCAATGTTCCAACAATTGGTATAAGACCAAGATCCTTCACTATAGTCTAAACCACTAGAAGGAAGATCCTAATTAAAAAAACTATGGATCAACAAGAAGGGATTGATTCCAATAGAGCTCTAGTACTTAATGAAGAAAAATATGAACAATGGAGCATAAGAATGAGAGTATACTTACAGTCATTAGGATGTGGTGTATGGAATGCAGTGATCTTTGATTACATCCCACCAAAAATAATAAGGACTATATCTCAGAAAAATTCCAAGAAAAATAACTCAAAGGCAATGGATTACCTCAACCCATCAAAGAGAAGATAGGACAGTGTATCTCAAATAAGGAACTCTGGGTCAAATTGAAGAAGCATTATTCAGTTAAAGAGATGGAAGAAGCAATCCATACTGTTTCAAAATATGAAGATGAAGAATCAATTAAAGATGAAGGTTCCAAAGATGAATCAGATGGAGAGGTGGACCTAGAGGCCGAACTCATATATGCTCTTGAGGAAATTGAAAAATGTAGAAGAAGGAAAAAATCTTTGGAAGGACAATTGTCAAAATATCAAGAAGAGATAAAGTCAAAAGAAGAGGAAGTCAATACCCTCCAAGAAGAGCTGCATAATTCAAAACAACAAGTGATGGCTAGCATGAAAGAGTCTGAGAGCTTAAAACAAGAAGTTTTTGAATTCAAGAAAGAAGTAAAGAAGCTAAAAGATCAACTGATTGTTAGTGAGAAGTTCAAGGAAATTATTGAAGAAATTAATAAAGTCCTCAGCTTACAAAGGTTCCCCATGGATAAAACAGGTCTTGGATATGATCAAGAACGTTTCATTAAAGGATCAAGATCCATCACTCAAAAATATGTTGAAAAGGTTAAAAGTTGGGATGTCGATGCTTCAAAAGATATATCTAGGAAGTAGAAGAATCACAAGGGAATGAATTATAGTCATCAGAATTGTGTTCATCTTCCCAAGATGAAAAAATTCAGAAGACATGGCAATGAAAAAATTCATTACAAGCAGAAAAACCAAAGATTCTCCAAATATAAAGGAACGTTCTATGGATATTGTCATTGTTGTCACAAGTTTGGTCACAAGGTTAATGATTGTAGAATCAAAGAATAAGATCAAGGTCTGAAAAGGAAAGATGGCACTAACATCTCTAATGGCAAAAGACTTATTATATGTTTCATATGTCACAATGTTGGACACTTTGCAAAACATTGCAAGAACAGTACACGTAACTGTTTAAGGAAATCCAGGAAAAGGTATGGAAGATGAAAACCAAGAGACAAAGAAATGACAAAACAAACGAAAAACAATAAGCAGAGTACCTCATGGAAATATGTTGAGAATAAAGTTAGATGAAACAAAAATTCCAAGCATTAATGAAGTTTCCAAAGATAATGCTGAGCATAATAAGAACGACATCCATTATGTTGGAAAGAAAGATGAAGATGTAAAAGAATATATCGATGGAGATGAAGATGAAGAAGAAGAATATAGTAATGATGGTGGATGTCTCTTCTAAAAACTCTCATGACCTAGAAGAGAACCCTGAAATGAGCATTAGAGGGGATTATATACTCAAAGGGAGTTAATATTGGAAAATTGCAATTGATACTTGAAAAATATCAGTTGGTAAGAAGAAAAGAATGTGTTGAGTTTTCCATCAAAACACGAATAAGAAGAGTCATAAGAAATACTTGGTAAAAACTATCTTCCTCAAATCCAAGAAGAAGTGTAGAAGTGACAAATTGAAAAAAAAAACTTTGTTAAATACCATCCATATGACAAAGTGAAGTATCATGAAAGTATTAAAGTGCGTGACTCATGAAGACCATGAAGTATGTAATCAAATAGATGATGAAAATTATCCTTATTACTCAGAATATGAAGTCATGACAGAAAAGTTTAAAACTTTGTCCATCATAAAAGTATTCACTTGATCACATTTGTTTGGGATGATCTTCCACATTTCACACTTGGAGGATTCGATAATCATGTTGATGAGCACATGTAAATATTAATACAAGAACATATCTAAATGGTACCATTTAGACAATCTTAAGGACTGTCTGGTAGGGAAATTATGAACAATCATTTCTGTAACACCCCGTTTTTTACCCCATGGTATTAAATTGCATATGATGTAAATATTGTATTAAATCATGGTGTGGAGCTCAAGGCAAAGGCCCCACCATGGGTTTAGTGTTTGATGTTTTGGCGATTAAAATCAATGCCGATGGTCTATGTGCTAGCCAAGAACAATGTGTTTTGAAACATCATGTAAAATGCAAATTAATAAAAATACCACAACTAGCTATGTGCCACAACGTTAAAGAGATGGGGGAATGATTTCACAAGGAATAGGGAGGGGGAATTATTCAAACATTTGATCCTATGGGGAAAAATGAATTGTCCAAGGGAAACCCATAAACTGGTCAACTACCTTTTTTGTCCTCTTGTGCCCAGTCGTCTACAAGTTAGTTGAGGAATTTATTGCATGGGAATTGGCAAGGCATGGGGGTCAATTTCGAATTCGGCAGAGCACCCATTTTTGGGGAAAATGAATTTTCACTTATGGGCCAAGTAAATACTTGGAAAAGGGCCTCAAGCCATTCATGCACCCATGTGTTTTCTTCCTTATGCAGTTGGAGATAGCTAGGGCATTCTCCCTCATGTTTTTGTTGTTTTTCCTTCATTTTTCCCATGGCAGGGAATTCGATTTGGGGAAATTATTAGTAGTTGGGCTCCTCCCTGGGCGTTTTGTTGTGGTTCTCCTCATTGTCGTAGCTGGGAAATCCTGTTTTTGTTTTTTTCAGTGAATGTGCAGTAGTGATTCACGTTTTGGGGGTTTCAAGAGGTCGTTTTTGGTCTTCCTCACGCAGCTGAGCTTGTTGGGCATTTTCCCCATGATTTCCTGATGTTTCCCTCACTGTTCCATGCCCATAAATTCGTTTATATGTTGCTCAGTGGTTAGGGAGCCAAGATCTCCCGATTTGGGTGTGAATAATGGTCGTTTTTTCTCCGAAAATGCTCAGATATGTTTTCTGAGTTCAGAGTATGATTTGGGGGTTTGTGGTGGTCAAATTTCCTCCATAATGCACAAGAATGTTTCCTAGAAACGTATTTTCTCATGCTGGGTTGTTTTCCCCAATTTCCATTTTCGGTTTGGTTCCCAAGAACATTTGTTCATATCCAGCATTTGTGTATGACTGTGTTTGATTAAATGGGTTGACTGTGTGTTGATGCAAGTGTGGCTTGGCTGGATAAGTCCAAGGAACCCATGTGTTGTTGGTTAGTTTCCTTAGCAGCCTATAAAACCCAATTTCTTATTGGTTTAGCTGGATAGTCTGTGAAACCCAACGATGTGTTGGATTGACTGTGGATGTTTTGGTTTTGGGCTATGTGTGAGCTTGTTATTTCCCAAGTGCCTTGTGGAATCATGCCCAGCTCGGGGGTGGAAGTGATGCTGAGAGATTGATGAGCATGCTAGCCTATGGTTGGGTGGAACGTTGCAACAACGTAGCTAGTTGTGGGCCAACTTCTTTTCCATATAAGTATTCTTGTGTATTTAATTTCTTCAATGAATCATTTATGAATTAAAATGAACATGATGAATGCATGAATAAAATAAATGTGTTTTCTTCCGCTATAGATTGCATTATGCATCTGTGTATGTTTTTATATTAATGCATTTTATTTTTATGTTTATGATCATGGGGCTAGATTCCCCAGTTTTGACAGCAGCAGTGTGTTGGTCACGTCCTCTCCATCATCGGTATGAGGGGTGGGGACATGACAGTGTGGTATCAGAGCACAAGGTTGCAGCTTTGGGCCTCAATGGTTCATGAAGAACCAGCCTCTGAGTTCAAGAGGAAGGAGCTAACAACAGAAAAGTTATGAGTTTTTCTAAGTATTGGAGAAAAATCTCCTTTGTCGGCTGCGAACACTGAAGAGGAGCCGCAGTGGTGACTAGGTTGGTTGAAGCTGAGTTGACACATTAGCCGCAACGTCGGCTATGTTTCCTCCTTTTTTTGACACAGAGGATGGAAGATGAAGATATTTCCACAATAGCAGAGACTTCGGCGGGTTTCTCTCGACGCGGCGGCTAGAAATTCAGGTTTGTGATGATAAGTGTCAGCTAGGTTGAGCCGACAATAGAGGCTACATTGGCCAGAAGGGAGTCGATACATCAGTTGCGTTGCCAAGTGTTGAGCCAACAGTAGCGGCTCAATCTCCAAGAGGGAGCCGATACGTCAGCTGAGATCACTGAAGAAGAGCCACAGTGACGACTGAATCTCTGAAATAGAGCCTCAGTGGTGGCTGGGTGGCCGAAGGTGAGCCGCAATGGCAGCTGGGTTGGATGAAGGCGAACCACAGCGGCGACTGGGTCGCCAAGAGGGATCTGACCTGGATCGCGGTTGCAATGGAAAAAGGCTGGGCGAGATGCGAGCCGATGTGTGTCAGTTGAGTCAAGCCAATGACAATTTTTCAAGACGGAATTTCTTCCGCAGTGGTGGATGGAAGATGAGGAAGGAGTCGATGAATGTTGGGTGAGTCGAGCCGACGAGCGGTGGATGGGAGACAGAAATTATTTCGACGCAGTAGGTGGAAGTCAATAATTCTTCTACAACGGCGGATGGGAGTCGAAAATTTTTCCGTTAAGTGGCGACGGAGAAAAGGAAGAAGGAGCCGACGAACACGATGGAAAAAGGAAAATCGATCCGACGCATTGGGCGAAACTTGGAAATTTTTCCGCTACGGAGGAAGGAGAAAGGCAAGATGAGCTGACGCGTCGGAAGAGAAAGGGGAAATGGAGCCAATACATCAGCTGAGTTTCGCTGATCGGAGGAAAATTGAAATTTTCACCAAAACAGAGATTTTCAGCAAGCTTTTCAGTGGGATTTCAGGCGCCAGAAAGATGAAAAAAATGGTGGCAATTTGTGCTCCAGATTGCATGAAATAGAAAGATTTACAAAAAAAAAAAAATGAGGGCACTTCCCTCGACCCGCTCTATAGTGGCGAGCCACAAGGGGGAAAGCCCCCTTGACCCCCGTTGTCCCCTTGAGACAGTCAGTTGAAGATGATAAGAAGATGAAGGAAGAAAAATAAATGTACAAGGACATCTCTATAAAGCAAAATCAAGATTGTATTCTAATAGAGAGGGAGTCACCTTGGGCTGTTATGAAGAAATTATGAAAGCGGGACATCATTTTGTTATAGATGAAGGAACACCATATGACGATGGTATCGAAGCACATAGGATGGATTCCTTGAGAAAAGGAATAATTGGACCATTGACAGGGTAATATGTTCATTGTTGTGAGCAGAACATAACCTCATCTTAGAAAAGATGGTACAAAAGAAGGCATAGCTGAATGCCTCATGAAATCTTGGGAGGGTTCAGAACAGCAAAAGAATGTGTTGTTAAGAAGGTCAATGGGAGATAAGAAATTCAATGTTTTAACATTGATAGATTGTGTATATCTACAGGAATAACCTATGTTGGACCTTGTAAGTTTGCGCCATAGGTAAATAAAGAAGCAGAAAGGTATCAGTGTACCCTTGGCATGGACTAAAGCCAGAAGTTATTCTGAATTCAAAGACAAGATGGCATGGTCTTGTGGAGATAAACAGGGGATGACACTTACATATTGATAATAGTATTGTTGAACAAGACTATTTATGTTTTGATTGAGCTTGGATCGACTCCCAGCTATATTGCCCCTAGATTTGTTGAGATGTGCACTTTGAAGAAGTCAAAGCATAGAAGGTAATGGTTAGTACAACTAGCCACTAGAACCAAGGAAAAGGTCAGTGAGGTGGTAAGGGAATGTCCATTGGTTATGAATGGTCAGGTCACTTATGAAGATCCGAATGTTCTCCCACCTGGTTCTTATGACTTTCTGATTGGAATGGATTGGTTAGAAGCACATAGAGCAAATCTTGATTGTTACAACAATACTTTTGAATTTTTTGGATGAAGAAGCAACCTAAAGGTTGTGAAAGGCATTCCAGAAGTGATCTCTAGAAGGAATTCTTCAGCAATGCAGCTGAAGAAGTTCTATGGGAAAGGTTTCAAAGTGTGTGCAGCTCATGTTTTCGAGGCAGCAAAGAATGATACTCCTAGGTTGGAGGGATTTCATATGTTACGGGAATTCGGGAATGTTTTTTCTGATGAAGTTCCTTGGATTCCTCTGAAGAGGGACGTTTATCTCATAAGTTGAATTCGTGCCAGGAGATGCAATAATGTCCAAGACACCCTATAGAATGAGTACACTAGAAATGCTAGAGTTGAAGATGCAACTGCAAGAGTTGTTGGAAAAGAAGTATGTCAAGCCGAGTGTGTCCCCGTGGGGAGCACCAGTTTGGTTTGAGAAAGAGAATGATGATATACATTGATTGTGTATTGGTTCATACAGTTGAACAAGGTAAGAGTTAAGGATGAAAATGTTCATAAGACAACCTTCAGGGAAAGGTATGGTTCTTATGAGTTGTAGTAGTACCATTTGGTTTCACAAATGCACCAACTACATTCATATTCCTCATGAATAATGGTTTCAGTAAGTATCTGGACAGGTTTGTTCTTATTTTACTTGATGCCATTCTTATTTATTCTGAGAATGAGGAAGAACATGTGGAACATTTGAGGCTGATTTTGAAATTGCTCAGAAAGCATAAGTTGTATGCAGGTTTGAGCAAATGTGACTTCTATGAAGATAGAATCCATTATTTGGGTCACATTATATTAGATAGAGGAATATCTGGAGACAACGAAAATATTGAGGCCATGATGAGTCAACTTGCTTCAAGAAAGCTAACAGATGTAAGATCTATTGTGGGACTTCCAGGACATTGCAGGAAGTTCACTGAATGATATTTTGCAGATAAAGTGGAGCCTAGGTATAGGCTGGAGAGGCCTGCATGTGAACTTGTAGTTCCATGAAGAAATGGACCTTTTCTGTATGGTCATACATATGAGGACTTTCTGAAGAATCGGGTAGAATGACCTGAGCAGAGCAGCATGGTTGTCCCCAATGAAACCCAGGGAAGGAAGCTGTCATGTGCCATGAGAAGGGTCTCATGACTGAAAATAGGTTATGAAACTTCAGATTGCAATTTTTTCTGTTGATTATAGGAGACTGTGATCTCCTGTGATGATTTTGAATCATGCTAACCATGAATATGCTTGTCTTGCATTTCTTGATGTATGAGGTTTCCTGTTGCTAACTGTGACTATTTGGCTGATCTAAAATTGGTGTCAAGATGACATATTGCATGTGGATGTGCAGGTTATGGGCAGCGTGTTTGAGATGATGAAAGTACGCCCTTGGAGTACATAGCTTCTCGAAAGGATGTGTATGGGATACAGAGCTCCTCGGAAGGATGTACTGGGTGTACATGGCTCCTCAGAAGGATGTACTTGGATACATAGCTTCTCGGAGGAATGTGTATGGAATAGGTTTGAAAGCCTATAATTGCAATCTTTTTATGATGACATCTCATATAAATTGCATGCTTGTATGTAACGCAGGTGAGATGATGAAAATATGTACCAGATGTACATGGTTCCTCGGAGGGATGTACGGGGTGTACATAGCTTCTCAAAGGGATGTGTTTGGAATAGGTTTGAAAACCTATGATTGCAATTATTTTTATGATGACATCTCATATAAACTGCATGCTTGTATGTAATGTGGGTGAGATGATGAAAATATGCACTAGATGTACATGGTTCCTCGGAAGGATGTACGGGGTGTACATAGCTTCTCGAAGGGATGTGTTTGGAATAGGTTTGGAAACCTATGATTGAAATTTTTTAATGACATCTAATGTAAATTACATGTCTATATGTAACGCAGGTGGGATGATGAAAACATGTACATGGAGTACATGGCTCCTCTGGAAGGATGTACTTGGGTACATAGCTTCTCCCCCCTGCCAGCTAGGCATCGGTATGCATCATTGGGGACACCCAAGGTGTAAGACATCCGGTTATACTTCTTTCCACACACATTCACGATGTAAGGGGACTATCACAAGAGTGGGGGCTCCATGAAGAGAATAACCCCTAGGTATTATGAT
Source organism: Pseudotsuga menziesii (assembly GCA_001517045.1). Taxonomy (NCBI): domain Eukaryota; kingdom Viridiplantae; phylum Streptophyta; class Pinopsida; order Pinales; family Pinaceae; genus Pseudotsuga; species Pseudotsuga menziesii. The sequence goes on along the minus strand of LPNX010038325.1, from coordinate 186,831 downwards.
ATTTGGAAAGGAAGCACCTGAGCATTGGTAAGCACTCGGAGGAGGTGTTGGGCCCTTAAGCTAGAGCTGTTATTGAGCACCCAGAAGGTGTTAGGCTCTAAAGCGGGGTTGAATGAATCTCGATAGAGAGATGCTATACAGATAAGTATTGGATTACTTAGCACATCTTGGTTGACTTTTTGTAGTTACACATGTGCATAATGATTCAACTAATATTTTTGAAAATCTTGTTAAGAAATAAATCCTGCGAAATGAATTTGACATGTGAATTAATATGTTATGGTTCCTGGAAAGGAAGAGCCTCGACATTGGTCAGCACTAGAAGAGGTGCTAGACCCGTAAACTAGAGCTGTCATTGAGCACCCAATGAGGTGTTAGGCTATGAAGCGGGGTTGACCAGATCTTGGTTGGGAGATGTTGTACAGATAAGTATTAGGTTTACTTATCAAACTTTGTTGTTATTGATTTTCTTTAAATATACATGAGCATATGATGCAGCCATGGTTTTGAAAATCTTGTTGTAGATTGCATCCTATCAGAATGAATCTGACATATGAATTAAATTCATTGTGCTGTTCGGAAGGGAAGCACCTGAGCTTAGTAAGCACCTAGAAAAGGTGCAGGATCTTGAGTAGAGCTGCTATTGAAGCACCCAAAGAGGTGTTGGGCTCAAGAACAGAGCTATCATACCTTGGTTGCGAGGTATTTTCAAGTGATCTGAGGCTTACAGAAATTTGGATACCCTTTAATGCACACCTGGGTGGGGTGGGGCAGGGTTGTGAGTGCCATGGTTATATAAAGCCAAGTCGAACACCTGTGGAACCAAAAGAACCTACTTATGCATATAAGTATTTGGTCCACTGGGAAACTTTTGTTGATTTTATATCAATATAAATGTGCATGTGATTCATCTATGAATTTGGAAAATCTTATGAATACTAACATGGAAATTGACTCATTCCTTGGGGCTTGAGCATAGGTATTGCTGGTTGCCAGTGTAGCAATTGTTAAAAAAATTTAAAGCACTGAGGGTAGTGCTATTGAAGGGGGAGGGGAATGTAACACCTCGGTTTTGACCCCATGGTATTAAATTGCATATGATGTAAATATTGTATTAAATCATGGTGTGGAGCTCAAGGCAAAGGCCCCACCATGGGTTTAGTGTTTGATGTTTCGGCGATAAAAATCGATGTCGATGGTTTATGCGTTAGTCAGGAACAATGTGTTTTGAAACTGCATGTAAAATGCAAATTAATAAAAATACCACAACTAGCTACGTGCCGCAACATTAAAGAGATGGTGGCATGATTTCACAAGGAATAGGGAGGGGGAATTATTCAAACCTTTGATCCTATGGGGAAAAACCAATTGTCTAAGGGAAACCCATAAAATGGTCAACTATCCTTTTTGTCCTCTTGTACTTAGTCATCTAGAAGTTGGTTGAGGAATTTATTGCATGGGAATGGGCAAGGCATGGCAGTCAATTTCGAATTTGGCAGAGCACCCATTTTTGGGGAAATCAAATTTTGACTTATGGGCCAAGTAAATACTTGGAAAAGGGGCCCAATCCATTCATGCACCAATGTGTTTTTTTCCTCACGCAGCTGGAGATAGCTGGGGAATTCTCCCTCACGTTTTTGTTGTTTTTCCTTCATTTTTCCCATGGCAGGGAATTTGATTTGGGGAAATTCTCAGTGGTTGGGCTCCTCCCTGGGAATTTTTGTTGTGGTTCTCCTCATTGTCGTAGCTGGGAAATCCTGTTTTATTTTTGTTCAGTGAATGTGCAGCAGTGATTCACATTTTGGGGGTTTCAAGAGGTTGTTTTTGGTCTTCCTCGCGCAGCTGAGCTTGTTGTGAATTTTCCCCATGATTTCCTGATGTTTCCCTCACTATTCCATGCCCATAAATTCGTTTATATGTTGCTCAGTGGTTAGGAAGCCAAGATCTCCTAATTTGGGTGTGAATAATGGTCGTTTTTACTCTGGAAATGCTCAAAGAAGTTTGCTGAGTTCAGAGTACAATTTGGGGGTTTGTGGTGTTCAAATTGCCTCCATAATGCACAAGAACGTTTCCTAGAAACATATTTGCTCATGCTGGGTTGTTTGCCCCAATTGCCATTTTCGTTTTGGTTCCTAGGAACGTTTGTTCATATCCAGCATTTGTGTATGACGGTGTTTGATTAAATGGGTTGACTGTGTGTTGATGCAAGTGTGGCCTTGCTAGATAAGTCCAAGGAAACCATGTGTTGTTGGTTAGTTGCCTTAGCATCCTGTAAAACCCAATTTCTTATTGGCTTGGCTAGACAATCTATGAAACCCAATGATGTGTTGGCTTAACTGTGGATGTTTTGGTTTTGAGCTATGTGTGAGCCTGTTATTTTTCTAGTGCCTTGTGGAATCATGCCCAGCTCGAGGGTGGAAGTGATGTTGAGAGATTGATTAGCATGCTGGCCTATGGTTGGGTGGAACGTTACAGCAACATAGCTAGTTGTGGGCCAACTTCTTTTCTAGATAAGTATTCTTGTGTATTTAATCTCTTCAATGAATCGTTTATGAATTAAAATGAACATGATGAATGCATGAATGAAATAAATGTGTTTGCTTCCGCTATAGATTGCATTATGCATCTATGTATTTTTTTATATTAATGCATTTTATTTTTATGTTTATGATCATGGGGCTAGATTCCCCAGTTTTGACAGCAGCAGTGTGTTGGTTGCGTCCTCTCCATCATCGGTATGAGGGGTGGGGACGTGACAATTTTTGTGAGTTGAATTCATTCTTGATCTAATATTTTAAAAGCAGTTTTAACTACAAATTTTTTGACAATGGAAGATAACTCAAGGCTGATATAAAAGATAAAGATGCAGTTTATTGAAAAAGTGCCAGGATGAGTAAAAGTAGCAGTTAAGATTGTGAAGGAACAATTGGTATTCAAACACATATCATTTTGATGAAGTTGTTTCTAAATTTGTCTCTCATAAGCATGTTTATGAACCTGTAGTAAAACCTGTTGTTGCCTCAAACCAAGGAATTATGGTGCAATCTATGAAAGAAGAATATAGTATCAATCAAGCTAGTTAAACCTTGGTCAATGTATAAAGGAACAAGGACATATGGATTGTTTTCATGGAATTGAAGACTCCTTAAATATTAAGAAGAGTAAGTTACATGATACATTCTTAAAGAGTAGTTTATGGAAGAAAAATAATGATGAGTGTAAAATCTATCACAAAATGTAGAAAATGTTGACAAAGGGGAGGAACATTTAAAAGGGGATTTTATGAACTAATCATCCATGTTCTCCTTCAAAAACTCGCTACAAGAAAGTAAACAAGGATGTTAACCAGATCATAACACAATGATTAGTACCAAGTCCAGTTAACAAGAGGAAGAGAAGCAAAGAGCTAAATTTATTAAAAGAGGAGATATATTGGCAAGGGAAGTTGTCAAAAAGAAGAAATATAGGAAATTATCTATTAAGATGGTTACAACAAGGGCATAACAGGTTACCCTTTTTCATTATTGTCAAAGGGGGAGAATGTTAAGATTTTCCCATCAATGCCAAAGGGGGATAATGTTGAATGTAGTTTTCATTTATGTCAAAGGAGTTCAGTAATGACAAAGGAGTAACCAAGGACATGATGACAGGGACAACCCTGTGTAATGAAAAATGAATAACCTAGGACATGATGACATGGCATGTAGGATGAATTTGGCATAGATGAAATCAACATGTTGTTCCCAATGCTCTAGATGCTTCATCTTCCAAGTTTGATGAAAGTAAGAATCCACCTTAGTTGACCTAAGGTTTTGAAAAATTGTCCAAGGGTCAGCACAGATGTTTATAAGGACATTTTCAACTACCTACCAAATGCATTCTTTGTGTAAATCAATTCATCAAATGGCATGGGTTTGTTCTTAGGTGATATGTCTATCTATTTGTTATCACGAATCTTGTAGTTTCCCCATGAGGTGATCCTATTTAGGACAACAAAGGAAAGGAAACCAAATTTGTGACCTACTATATCCAAGACTTTCGAAATAACTCAGATGGCACACCAGTCGAGGATACCGACACTTTAGACCTAGTGAAAACACAGAGCCCAAGGGGCGTCCCTATGACTAAGAAACCCTAAAACAATGAAATTGAATAAGTATCCAAGGGAATATTGGTAAAATCTCTTACTAGGATGGTTAATTAGAGTTTAGAACAATTGCCAAGATATTTCGAGCATCCAGGTCAAAAGCCCCAATTTTACCTTAGGGTTTTAAGCAGAAAAATGGGATCTGAGGCAAAATCGTCTAATTTAATGAAATTGGATACTCAAAGTGATTTTTGGATGTAATATTAAGAAAATGAGGCTGAAACTAACAATACCCAATTTTCGGTTTGTGAAATACCCACTTCCCCCAAGGGGGGTGTTTTCCCTAAGTAGCAGGCCGGTGCTTTGGATGGGTAAATGGAGTCTGATTGTGATGAAAATTTAAACTTAGGGGTTTTATGCTTATTCCAAAGTGATTTTTAAATTTTATAGATTGTCGCAATCTAGAACCTATAGATCTACGAAATGAGGGTTTTAATATAATAGAATGATGACCAATGAAGATACAGAAAATAAAGGAAGAGCAACTTACCTGCGACACATACCTGGATCTTGCAGATGAATTGAGAAATGATGAAGAATGTCTCTTTCCTGTCAAAATGAACTTTTATGAGGAATATCTTGTTGTTATTGTGCCACAACCCGTCACCCTAGAGCCTCCTTCAACGTGCCAGATTAGAGAAGAATCAAATAATCAGACAAACGATTAAGATCTGCAAAATAAGGAAAATAAAGGGAATAAAAAAATCATAAAGAACAAGATACTCCCTGATCCAAACACTCAGGAGCCAAGACAAAGGTGAGTTTCCCCACAAAAATGCCCTCACTCTCCTAGCATGCCTCCTTTTCCTGCAGATGGGATGGGTAAATAAAGAATGCAAGATGTATCCTGAATAAATCTCAGTATAGAAGAGTAACAATGCCAATCATCAGATCATCAAAACATCCACAAGATACATCCAAACAAAATTCTCTTTATTAAATTCTAGTGCCAAAGCTCCTCAATCACAATGGGGGGTCACCTCTATTAAACAGTTTGAGAGAGACATAAACCCTAACTCACTTTTACATCCAACGGTTGAGATTAAAACATCATCAACAGTGGATATCAACAATACATAGATCACAAAATGGATCAAGCGACTAAGTCAAAGAGGGGGTGCACTTTACTCAAAGACGCCTATCCTAGGTGAAAATCACAATATAACATAAGATATGGCATGATACTACATAGGAGGGCGTCACTAGGGGCTTAATTCACCCTAGGCCCCTTTACAACTTCATAATATAAGATATCAAAATGAAATACATTAATGGCCAAGTTGAGGGAGTGCCCCTTGGGGGGCTATCCTCACTGGCTGATGCAATATAAAATAATTCGAACATATGTTGACTAAAAACTGCTCGAGGACTGTCCGGGATGTTGAAACACATCATCTGTCAAAATTCCAAGCTATTTCCTTGACCCAAGACGCCAAATCGACTTTTTCAGTGATTTTTCTAAATTCATTTTTGCTGCTACAATCTCTGGAAAATGATAAATCCATCGTAACTCTGTCCAGGGTGAAAAATGGGGAAAAATGATTGCTCTAGATGATCTGGAGACATAGAAGAATGGTATAAGTGACTACTCATACCCCCTATAACTCTCCTCTACTCTAGGAGAACCAATCATACTACCATCTGGAATAAAATTTGATCATTTGGCCAATAATTAAGTGATAATAATAACTAATTAGGAGAACTGAAGCCAAACTCTCAAAACTGAAACAGTATTATTGGTACTAGGCATGTCTGGAACAAATATAGATCATGTTTTTTTTAGTCACTGCCTTGGGAACCGTGATTAACTTGGTCAACTGGGTTGACTAGATCAAAGTACCTAAACTAAAGGTGAGAAACTGTATCAATATGATCCTGTAAACATCCACGGTAAGAAATGCTCCAATAATGTATATCAAAACCAAAATTGAATCAATTATTCATAATCATGGTGACAAATAATAATAATAGTAATAGTAAGATGTACCTATGATTTTGAAGAATCTTGGAACTTTATAGAAGTCTGCTTGTTCATGCCATACTTACAAAGGGTAAACAAGGTGCTACAAATGGGTGAGGATAGAAGACCAAGGTTTAGGAAAAGGGAAATGACTTTCAACTGACTTTAACTTAGTGATCTATGTGAATGATGCATAATACACTCTACCAAGGTGACACATGTATGACATATATCAATAGGGGATGGAGGTGTCTCACAAATGGATAAAGTACTTGGATATTTTTCCCTTAGACTCTAACAAGTTTTCCCTTGCACTATAATTGCAACATAGGTCAACCTTCACAGGAAGGTTCCCTGGAATCCTTATGGGCTCCATTACTGACAAAGGCCCAGCCTTTGCAATCTAGTATCACCCTGATGCTCTGTGGGGGCACATGATCCGAACACTATAAAAGGATTGAGTGATCATCCTGTGACCATTAACCTTTTCAAATAAATTTACATTTCACAAGAGAGTAGCCAACCTACAAGAGCAGGTGCCCTGGAAAGCCTCCTGGGCTCCAATAAATGACTAAGGCCTAGCCTCGCTTCCAGCAAGCAGTCCATAGACCTGACGAGTTTTCCTATCCCTATTTCCCATGTAGAGGGAAGATTGAGCCTTACATTATACAAGGAATGAGTGCTCTTGGCCACTGACTACTTTTAAACATTTAACTTTTGCATCCTTTAGATATAGCTTGTATGCGTTATGATGCTTTAGTGTTTAGCAACACTATTTTGATGGAACACTTGCTTTGAGAACTAAAGGAGAACTGCCCTATGACCCATCCACACTGGCCAAGCCACATACTTCATATTTAGAGACACATAGCAACATGGAGTCTATCATACATAGGGGTCACAATGTGGAAAGGATCTTCAATCTCACAAGTATCAACCAGTCTAAGTCATGGGACAAAATCAAAGGTGGGTGAAATGGATGGATGGGGAAAAGTGACATGGAACCAACCTAGCACCAAGGTTTATAATTTGTACGAGCATGGCATGAGCAATAGTATTCACATAAAGTTCCTTGATTAGTCATAACACAAGTTAAAGCAACAATAGATATAAGCATAGGTCACCATAATCATCCTAACATGATAAGCATAGGTATATGAATACATCATAAAGAAAAATCAAACCAAGGAAGTGTGTACCTGATCTCACCAAATATACATGTCTTTAATTGATAATCCCCTCTATAACTATTTGTACCAACCCTGATCTATTGCTATGCTACAATGAATTAGATCATCACCAAAAGCATCTCAATGGACCCCTGAATCTCAATCTTGGCAAGGAAAATCCGATGAACAAGGCTCTGTAATAACTAAAGTTGTAAAGATCCATCCTAATACCCCATGTGAAAAATAGTCCGGAACAGAAAAAGAGACAAGTCTGCATGGTGCATCATGGTAACCCAACCGCAGAATGTATGTGTGATAACATTATCCACAACTTTTAGTTTTCTTTCTAGTGGTCTGATGTGCAAGAAATTAACCTTCCAAAATTGAGAAAAAATGTGTTTGCATGTTAAATGAAATCTTCCTTTAGTTTCAAATAAAGAAGGTTAAGGGGGCGTCTAGAAAAGCACGCCAGAGGTTTCCTGTGTGTCAATAAATTCATCAGAGGGTATCAATATGCTCCTTGATGACTTGGCCATCTAGATATGGTCTTGGTTTCTCATCTAGAGGTCACACGTGTGAATGTTACACTTGCCAAGTTAGTGAAAAATGATATTATCCTTAAGAAGAATTATGCCTACAGTTTTAAAAAAAAAAGATTGAAAGACAGACTTGCAATCCACAATCTGCAATTGCAATAGAATTTTTTGCAAGATATGAATTGTGGAAGCAGTTTCAAAAATGTTGGAAGGCACATCCGCAATACGCAACCCGAATGCAGAAAGAAAATTGTGGCCGCATAATTATGGAAGTCATTTTTGGAATTTGGGAAATCCATACCCGCATTCCGCAATTTTGGCGGAAAATATAATTGTGGAAGTAGTTTTTGGAATTTGGGAAATGCATACCGGCAATACACAATCTGCAATTGCGGAAAGTATAATTGTGGAAGTAATTTTTGGAATTTGGGAAATGCATACCCGCAATTGCGGAAAGGTCATTGTGGAAAACCAATTTCGAAAGAAGAAATATAGGTTGCGGAAATATAGTTGTGGAAAGGAGAATGCGAAAGGATTTATATTGCGGAAAGACACTTTGTGAAAATATAAATGTAGAAAGATCGTTGCGGAAAGGTAATTGCAAAAGCGGAAAAATAGGCTGCGGAAAGATAGTTGTGGAAGGATTTCTATTTCAGAAAGGTCGTTGCAGAAGTCATTTTTGAGAAATTTGTCTAAGTATTAAATGCAAGAGATTGAAAGGGAATTTTCAAATGGTCTCCTAAGGTTCTCCTTATGCCAATAAATTTTCAAAAGGATTATGAAGTATGCCTGCGCATGGTGAAGAATGTCCACACAAATTGTTTTGGTATACCCATTCAATTAGCAATGGAGTTCCTGTCTACTTCTACTAAGGAAGTGATGATGTATATAACAACAAAATGAAGGATGACATGAAAGCTACGGGTAGTGAAGAAACCTTCTGTAAATTAAACATGGAAGAAGGGTGATAAACGTTTAACCAAATTTATTATTAAACATAATCGAAAATGTAAACAAGGTTTTATTATTAATAAACTAATAAATAAACAAAGAAGTTTATGATTGATGAAAAGGCATGAAAAACATAGTGTATAAAGCGTGACTGTCAAAATGGAGTATATTATTAACTAAGCTGAGTATAAACATAAATTTAATTAATGAAAGGGTGTGATAATGAAAAGACATCTTCTAGAATGAAGAGGCATGATAAAATTGGAAGGACACATTTATTGAAAGGGTGTGATGTTTTAAAGTGTATTTAAACAGAAGCTCATTTTGAAGTAAGAGTGACTCTGCAGTCTGGATCCATGTAGATATGGAAGTTTGATAAAAACATATTATGGTGGCAGGGTGGTGTTAGGGAAGGCTACAAGCCTGCAAGGGGGTTGTAGCCTCCTTCCCATAGAATATGGTAAATAGGATAGTGTAGCATCCTTTCACTAGTAGCTGATAAAACAGGGGGTCGTAGTCTCCTTCCAGTGGTAGCTGGTAAATAGTGTTTCATAGCATCCTTTCAGTAGCAACTGATAAAACCAGGGGGTCATAGCCTCCTTCCAGTAGCAATTGGTAAATAGGGTTCCATGGCATCCTTTCAGTAGTAGGTGATAAAACCAGGGGGTAATATCCTCCTTCTAGTATCTGCTGGTAAATAGGGTGTCGTAACATCTTGTCAGTCGAAGATGACAAAACTATTGTAAATATAATTTTGCAGTAATAGAAAGTGGTGGTGGTTTTCCCAATCGGGATTCCATGATAAAAATTGTGTTCCTTGTATCTTGGTGATCATTTGTGTTAATGAATAAGTTAAAAGTGGTTTTAATTGTTAAAAGTTATCAATATTGATTCACCCCCCCTCTCAGTATTGTCCAATATTCCAACAAATCTCAAACGATTTATATTGATAGCATACTAGAGATACAATAATTAAACTGCATAAGTGATCCATTTGAATCATTTCATAGCTTCAACCATAGAAAATATCATAGCCAAAGAGACTCCCATTCATATATTGAAATAGTGGCATGGGTACAAAAAATGCACTCAAACTACTAATGAGTGGTAACCCATGTAAGTAAGAATCTACTACCAAGAAAAGTTGGTTGGGATAGGCCACATGTTTGAATAGAGGGGAGGGTCCTATATGCATAATGTGATCAAACAATTTTGATACATAAGATGATTTCAAAGGGAAATCACATATATACAAGTTTGAAGAGATATGTGATCTGTAAGGATGGTTACAAGTAAAGAAATGTTTTGGTATTAATGCAACTTGTACTTACAAACATGGAATTAATACCAAAGCGTAAAAGTGCATTTGGACGGAAAAGCCAATAGTACAAGTAGCATATAACATACAATAAAGGCATAAAATACATGCATTAGGGAAACAAGGGCCTCTTGAAACAGTTCTCAATCATAAATTGTGGTTATGCAACTAAGAATATCGCAAAACCAAGAGTCTAATGGTGTGAATGACACATCAAATGGGTTCCATATGAGGTCATATGGAGTGGAATAAAAAACAACCTTAATCTTATGCATATGGTGGGGTCCATGAAATTGAAATTCATTTTCAATATTCACCGTTGGAAGAGCTCATGGGACCCAAGAATTCAAACAATCATATCTTCAATTCTAATTGTTAGATTTGGATTATAGCAGTTGTATGTTGGTGGTCTCACCCTCATATTTATTTTTTTCCATTTTTTTTCCTATTTTAGGGCGTCTTGATCTCGTGGGAATCCTCAAAATATTTCCATCGATAATCGTAGATTTTAAGCAATTTTTTGCAACACACTCAGGGAAAATGGGACAATAGGTGTGATGGAATCACAATTGTGGGTGAAATATTATCATAATTCATCATAACTATTGGGGAAAAGTGTGACAAGGTTTCACATTTTTCCCAAACATGAGCGATGCCCCAACACAAGTTTTCATGGAAAAGTTGCAATGTTGACTCACACCTTTTTTGGTAAATAGTGTGCATTGAATTGTTGAAATTTTTGTACAAAAATGTAGGAATGGGGGTTAGATGGAGGGAGAGGGATATTTTGGCTATGTGGACATACCTTCATAATAATTTGGTTGTGGAGGGGGAGCTAGAAAAATATGGGATTTTTAAGTTCCTTGAAAACCCATTGATGAGGGAAAGAGGACTTCTTCTAAAAAATATCATTGAGTACAAAGATGTTGACAAAAGGTCATTCATGGTGGAGGGTGAGCGCATGAACCTCACACTTACCCATATATGGCATGGTAGGTAACACTAAATTACCCATATATGGCACGGTAGGTAACACTGAATTACCCATATATGGCATGGTAGGTAACACTCAACTATTGTGTACATGATATTTGGATATGGAGGATTACATAGAGGCTCATTGCATGGCAATATCATCCCTACTCCTCCATTCAAATGGAGGATAATGAGTTCCTAGAGAAAAGTGTGGTAATAGAAAGATTTGTACATGTGTTGGGACTTGAAGGAACCCATCAAGTTTCTAGCAATCATATGATGATTTTTGAGAAGGTCTTGATCGATGCTTACTTTATGTGTGCTCAAATGTTCTTGACAATAGTGCAGTGTTAGCTGACTCACTACAATAAAATGGGGAGACATTTGAATTTTGGGACCTTTATATGCACCTATTTATTTAATAGGGTACCTACACTTCAACCCACTACGTTATATTGGATGTGAATCCTATAGAGTCTTGGATGCATTGATAGGAAGATATGATGTTGTAGGGTGAGGGTGTTGTTGTGGGTGGTGTCTTCCACATGGATTTTATTTCTTAGTGGTGAAAAATAATTGTGGTCATTGAGGATTAAACCTATGTAGGAATCGACTATCAATGGGGCCTTGAGTTACCCCAACCACTACGATAGGAATAGGGGCATGCGGATATGCATGATTTGATTATGAATTTAAAGTTATCTACATACTATCATAGATGGTAAGATTGATTTATGTGATACATGTTACTAATTACTCTTCTCTGATGGGTGTGAAAATATTGGACCAATCCCACCTCAGAGGTATAAAATCCAATGAGGTAGGATTGAGGATGTTGATCTTGGCCCACCATCACATAAGAGATGGTGGGGATCCAAGTCAATCCTAGATGGTCTACACTATGACATTTATTAGTTGCTAGTTGGGGATGTAAATGAGGGTTGGAAGAACCATGATGAGGAGCTCATTGCTATATGCTTCTAGATGCCACCAGAATGGTGATTAATTATTCAAAGGATAGCCATGGTTTCCCAAACTATCTGAGACATGATAAGTGGGAATCCCCCCCTATAACTATTCCTCATAGAAACAACAAGAACAATGACATGGGGGGATTCTAGTGATGATGATGATGAGTAGGAAATATGTGGAATTTCCCCCATGTGATGACATGGTATTTTTTCCTATGTATCACATATTTTTTTAACAGAGTGGTGGGATCTTTTGATGTAAACATTTTTTTTTTATGATTATGTGTGTGTGTATGTGTGTGTGTGTGTGTGTGTGTGTGTGTGTGTGAGAGAGAGAGAGAGAGAGACTTATTTATGATGAAATGTGGCATATGCTTATATGGTTTCTTATGTACATATGGATGCAATTATGGTTATGATTATATACACATCCATGCTTTATTTTCTTGTTATTAATGAATGATATGCCAATCTATAATATAATTTATGGTACCATATAGAAACTATTGAGAATCATGGGTATATGAATAATGTGATGAATTCAAACTATTTAACCAATTTTCTAGCTCACAGATATTTTCTAAAAAGGAAATGATCGTGTGTCCAATAAAAGTTATCCAATTTTGTGATAATATAACCAACGTATAATTCCCACAAAATGAAAATAAAAAATCGATATACATATAAATATATAAACATATTTATACTCCAAGTGAATAACCTATCATCTATTAGTGACTGCTTCATGAATACTTTGTCTTTTAATTGTAAAGTGGCTTATACTGGTTTCTTACAAATCCTTGACAGGCTAAACAATATGTGAATGTGTTGCATGGATATCGACATTATGTCATCGCACCTGAACGTTATTTTTCTCGAAACTTTTACATTTATCTTGCTACATGATTTTGCTAAGGTTATTAGCCACAAGGCAGGTCTCTGCCCTAGCCGTCGCACCCTAGATCTTATGATAATGATGACAACATGTTTTTCTAAAGAAATTTAATTGGGGGACTATGGTCTTAAACACCATAGCCCCTATCCCAATACTTTGCATGAAATATGGTTATGTTTTAATCCATGGCGTAGATAATGGTTCTTACGCAAGGTATAAGTTTTAAAGATTCAAACTTATCTTAACAAATTGGGACATATGATGATCATAGCCTATTAGAAGGTTGATCTAGGGAAATAATTCTTGACATCTTAATGTATATTAGATGATTGGGCCATACGCTATGTTGGGAGGTACAAGTTATGATTTGGTTGTACTATGGTTGACCTTAGCAATAAAGTTTTTTCCTAGCTGCGAGTTGACAGTGTAATGAGGCCTTTAAAGCTCACCTGAGATTCAATCTCGTCCCTCCACTTGTCCTCCACAATGGCATGGGTTTTGTTATGTTTTTTTATGGTAGTTCTTTTCCTGTCCGAACAACTCATTATGTTGTTAAACTTGGTTTGTAAGCGTGGGGAAGAAGGTGTTTCTCCCACAACTTCGCTTGAGTAGTTAAACCTGTTAAACCCTTACCCAATTTCTTAATGGTGTTTTAATGGTTTATTTCGAGGTATGTTGGAGGTTTATTTCTCATTTAAAGGTTTCCATTAGTCTCGGCCTTGTTTTTTTTTTTGTGTAAAAACACCAGACCATCTTCCATGGTTGTTCAACTGCCTTAACCTGGTAAGTAAAAGCTTAGCTCTGAAAAAAAATGATAAACCTTCTTTTAACTTTCAGGTAGTAATGACTAACTGGTATCATTTTTTTTCTTTGCATGCAAAGGAGGGATAAGGGCGTCTAGGAGGAGCCGACGCCTGGCCCCCTTTGCACTTGGATAAGGTAAAGTTTCAAATCAGTCATTTATAATTTCATTTTTTCAAATAAAAATACATTATGGTTATAACTATAAGGTGGATGCTTGCAGGTTTGGGACGTCGGCGAGGATGGCGATGGGGTCACCTCCTCCCAGGCGCACTTCTTTAAACACTAAGGTGATTAAAACCACCCTCAACTATGTTTATCAATTATTTAACCATTCTTCGCTTATCTGACATTTCTTCGCTTCTTGGTTATGCAGGTGACTCCAATTTGGTTGCTTCCCATCTACAACATTGGTTGATTTTATTCATAAGATGGTTGGGCTCGTGGTCATGCAGGAGTAGGGCATTTCACCATATTCAAGATAAGTTTT
>LPNX010038325.1:155950-171350 GCA_001517045.1 Pseudotsuga menziesii | reverse complement strand
ATATATATATTGGGGTTCTTAAAAGAACAGTGGATTCCATCGATGATGGTCTTACAACCACCCGATTTCGAATCCCATTTGATATTTAATATAAAAACATAAGGAAACCCCTTAGGGTCTGTACCAGTTTCTTATTTGTGTGTGTTCTTTATGTTAATGAAAATTCTCGTCATAGTTTTTCATTTATGTTTTGGATGTTTATTATAATACCCGTCATGATTTATGTTATACAATGGCTACCATCTAACGATGGTCTTACTGCCACGTATTGGATATTTCAAAGGTTTCATTGGTTGTAAAACATTTGGGATCTTGATTTTAATTTTGTAGATTTGTTTTAAATAAAAAATTGAGCCTCAGGTTAATTACCCATAATATAAGGTTGGGCATTATATGATATGGATTGGTAAGTAAATCACAATGGTTGAAAAGGTTCTAAACGATTTAGTTATAATGTTTTGCCTGCTTGACTATAGTTATGTAACTGTTAGTTAATAGATATAGAAATTTGTTTTTTTCTTTTATTAAAATTACTCCTTTGATCTCAATCCTGATAATCTTGATCTAAATTGAGGTGTTAAGATGAGATAATACTGATATGTTTTAGTTGGGATTTATGGAAGCTTCTCGGCTCTTAACATGTTAAGAAAAATCCCCAAATAAAAATAGTTTATGGTCCTTTGATTAATAGGTTAAGCAAAAGAATACTATGTTGTCTTGTTTGATTTATTTTGATTTGACAATTTCTATGAGAATTTGTTATAATAGCTAGAGAAGGTTCCTTTTGTCCGTCGTATTGTAATTTAATTGAAATTTTACTGGAACCTAGTATGATTTTGGTTTTTAATTATTTTATTTCAAATGTTGTATCGTAAACATAAGTGAACTTAATCTAGAACATTTAACTAGATCTACAATAACTTTCATTCAATTTACTCATTGTTTTAAGAACATTGCACAAATTCTTTGATTCGGGTATGGATGCAAGAACAAAGATTCGTTAAGAACCTTAAAACTACTGAATAACATTAGTTTACTGCCATTATTATAACAAATAGGAAATCATATTTAGATCAGATACATTGTAGGACATTTTTTGAACAGATGCATAATAAGATCAATATTCTAAACAGATGTATAATAGTATTGTTATTAAAAGAAATAATTACGATTCATAGTTAACTGGAAATCCTACTGTAACTAGTTTTAGACAGATAAGAAGTAGGATAGGGAACTTGGCACCACTATCAAGAAAATAGAAATGGAATAGTCGTTCCTCCCAACCAACTCCTAGAGCAGCCAAGTCTCACTTACTCCAGAACCCCCGATCATGTTCGTTGAACCACAAGAGGAAAATCCACATAATGTGTCATCTCTTGCATTAACAGATCAGTTCCCTATCCACTTCTATCCTACTGCTTGCTAAATGGACATACTATCATGTAGTATTTTTTCTAGTACTTGGTCATTTATGAGCCTCCTACTCTTTAGAACTCCACAAGTAGTTGTGACCTAATTTTGGCGAAGATGCATCCTGCATCTTGAGTTCTCACTCAGCAGCTTCAGCCACTTGTCTTTTCCTCTTGTGGGTCAGGAAACACTCTTTCAACAACTATTTCAGTTATGATTCCCTCCAACATTTCTAATTAATAAAAGAATAATCCATTACATTTGTTTTGGATTCTTGTCAAAAATATTTAAAAATAAATATTAAAAAAGAATAATAACAATTTATTTAAATATGATGTATTAAATATAAGGGGATGAGAATCAAGGTAAACACAAAGGTGTAATTGGAGGGAATTTTCTAGAAGACCAGTCACAACATCATAATCCACCTGGTTCTTGGTGGTAGTGCTGACACACACACTAATGAAATGGATGAAGAAGTGTGACATGGAATATATGGCCTAATATGCTAAGGAATTATTCCAAGTGTATATACCTACACGATTGGAATAATCGATGTATTAACAAGATGAATGAACAATCTAAATATGACAAGAATACAAATCATAAGGGTCATCCTATGGGAAGGGATAAAAATATATATGGTAAGAAAACATAAAAAAGGTGTAGGACGTATGGATAGAAATCTTGCTAACTAGGAAATAAGCACTACCTCCACTAAGATCTCTATGCATGACTAATGAGACGAGTTCAAATAAACTAGAGTTAATTCTAAATATAACATAATTAAATGTGATTGCAATATGTGTATAACAAGTGATTTAATCAAGTAAAGAACTAAGGAAATAATGAACACCCTAGAAAGAAAACACTCACTAGTCCTAGGAGAAAAACTATAAACATGTAATATGAAAACAAATAAAAACATTCTGAAACAAATGGTAGAGAAAGGTACAATGGCTAGGTACAAGTAGAAAGTCCAACAAGGTCCTTCCAAACACTCCCCTTGATGGGTTCTCATGTCCACCAAGTAAATGAGTGAAGGTGTGACTAAGATAGCTACAATGCAAGACACTAGTAGCAACTTGTGTTAGCCTACAACCGTTTGCCTCAAGTTACTTTCCTCCTATGAGAACCACCTAGAAATCAGACACTAAGCTTCATCTTCATGAGTACGTGTAGTAGATTACCTCAACATCAAGATGAAATCAAATGGTTATCATATATTCAATATTTAAAGAAATAGGAGTCACAAACAAACCTTTAGTCCCAACCTTGGCATTATCCACTAAGAAGAGAATGCTAGTTGTCGAGCGAGTTTCGAACTACACTTGATAGAAAGAATTTTCAAGTTCCTTAAAATACAACCTCTAAGTTTAAAATACAAAATGATTGAGGGGATATTTTTGGATTCCTATCCCCAAAATCATAACCTAAATAAAAATTATTGTGTTCCTCAAGTAAGGAATTTTAGTGTGTTAGCTTAGGGTTGATCTTAGGATTCACTTGGAATCATGAATGAAGTGTTGTTTGATTTAGGGTGTGATTTGTGTGCACATGTAGTGTGTACAAAAAAACTTAAATTCCAATGAAAAGTAAATGTTGAAAATTAAAAGGTACAAGGAAGTAATTATTATCTTTCTTGAAGAAAAATCAACTACTTTCCTTAATGATCAAAGAAAATTTTCCAATGTTATACCAGTTAAAAATTCAAAATGGAAACTAGCTATAGACTAGTGCAATTTCAGAAATGTAAATGAAAGTACTAGTAATTAATATTGAGCAATCTAAAAATAACCTTTTCTCAAGTAATTTGTTTCTAAAAAAAATGAAAAGACAAGTCAATTTGTTATGGATTTTCAAGGAAGAATAACTATGGCTCTCAACCAATGTGTCAATTTGGTCTATCTCAAGTGGTTGCTAGATGGAGTTTTATCCTCCCCACCCAGGTTATATTCATGTAAGTGACATGATGAACTCATAATAAGTATATTGTTGTATTGACTTTGAGTCATATTGTTTCCTTGGCCTTGTGCCCAAAATGATCCATGGTTTACCTTGGGTACCATCCTCAAAATGAGGGGAAGTTCCCCAGAGGTTTGACCTACAAAATTTACCTAAAAAAAGATCTCAACGAACCAATATAAAAAGGTTTGAAGCAAATGAAAGAAATTAAAATGCTATCAATTCTAGAAATTAAATGTTGAAAAAACAAAAGAGACTAGAAATTATCTCAAGTTGGAATCCTAAAGGAAGCAAAGATGATGGCATTCAAACCATTACTTCACCTGTATTGTCCAAGCCCGGACAAGAACCAATCAACTAAGAAAATAAAAGGATATAAACATAAAATGGACACTAATTTGTGACCCAAATGAGGAACCAAGACTAAACCTAAAGGAAATTTTTGGAAATTCGACCAATTTGTGGAAAAAAATGTGTTTTTATACAAGTGTGTGGATTTTTTTGGGAAATTCCATGATGGTACATTACTCTTTTATTGTGAAAAAATATGATGTGAAAAAAAATAGGAAATCAAAAAACCTATTCATCACCATGGAAAAAACTTGGTATTTTTCCTAGCTTACCTACCTACAAGGAGATAGCATCAAACAAAAAATAATAAACAATAAAGAAATTATACTAATCACCTAAGGATGGGGATGGAAATGATGATTAATACAACCAATGATGAATGGAAGGATTCATCCCCTATATGGATTCCAAATCTCATGTTGGTGTTTTTTCACCAAAATGTACCAAATGTACCTACTCAAGGGTTGTGTAACCTTGAGTACCAAACCAAATGGAAATAGGGAAAAGTAAACTAAATGAATAATATTCCTTATTATTCATGAAATTTATATATAGACAAAACTATCTAAAAGTGGACAAGTAACACATACAAAGAATACTGATTTGTATTAGCATAAAGAATGGGTAGAGATAGAGACTCCTTGGTTTTAGTTATAGAAAATGCAACTTACCCAAGGGACGGTTATTCTTCTCCTTTGNCTCTCTCTCTCTCTCTCTCTCTCTCTCTCTCTCTCTCTCTCTCTACAAGCAATTTGGTAGCATAACCTACTATTATGGATAGATGTTATATTTTTTAATGAACATGGCACATTTATTTAAAGGAAATAATGTGGGAAAGTATTTGATCTATGTCTAATGAGAATAATTCCCTTTTCATTGATGATTTAGTGAGAAGATAGGTTTTTGATAGAAAATCAAATGTTATTTTTGGCAATAATAGTTATGGAATGTCCACTTTTGACCACTGTAACTTTTTGGAAGTCGCACAAAAATAAATGATAAAGGAATTATTATTTTGGGTCCCCATCACAATTTTTTAGCTTTTACTACAATGAGGTTGTGCATAATTTCAAAAAAAAAATGTAATAAATTTTAGGCCAACTTTTAATTTTTATTTGGTTCTTGGTGATATTGCTAAGGTTGTGTGGTGATAAAAGTGATAAAAATGGCACTAATAATACTATTGTAAATTCAGTATAATAGAGATGATTCTCAAGGGGAGGTAGGTGAGCAAAATTAGGCTAATAACAATGTTTATATTCTTTCAAAGTTTGTTATAATTCTATAGAAAGAAAAATGTTTTTTCATAGCATTAGTCAACCAAATGAATTTACTTTTCAATCCATACATTGCCTCTTTTTTATTCAAAAGTTTCCATTTTACTCCTCCTAAGGCTTTTAGTTTCATAATTTATTCTTCTATAAAGGTGGCTCTTTCAATAATCTCAAACAATTGTCAAATCTGATCCTATGTCTCATTAAGATATTTTTGAACTTCCCTTGATTTCCCTTTTTCCTACTCTACAACAATTTCCTTAACATACTTCAAGTTCACTAAAATTCAATACATTGTTGTCTCTCCTATATATGGATCAAACTCTCTCCCATTCTTCATTAACATCTCTCTAAAAACTTCCTCTCCAAAACACTTATGATTTATTTTACAAGGACATAGAGTTTTTTTTGTCATATTTATCTATTTGAAGTATGATAGGATGATATTATGGGAATCCACCTTGCCCTACCCAAAATTTCAACATTTGTCTCTTCCATTAGTTTCTCTACTAAAAATATATCTAACCTCTCTGAAACCCTTTACTACATAATCTCATATCCTCAAACAACTAAGTGAAATAATCTACTAGGGGTTCTAGTTTAGCATTCCCATAAAAAAAATTGAACCTCTATGGTCATATTTAGATATTCCTTATAATAACATTGTATTTTTCCAAAAAAAAATCATAGAGTTTGAAGTTATCCAAAAAGGATTTTCTCCCTCCATATGGGCCATAAGCATTAATAATATTAATGCAATTTCCCAATTCCTTAGACTTAAACTATGTCTCGATACATGTATTTATAGTTGATGAAGAAATAAGTTATAGATAATCCATCTATATTATGGAGGCATAACAAGAATATAGAATCGAAAGGAAAGTGTGAATTTG
The DNA here is from genome assembly GCA_001517045.1 of Pseudotsuga menziesii. Classification (NCBI taxonomy): domain Eukaryota; kingdom Viridiplantae; phylum Streptophyta; class Pinopsida; order Pinales; family Pinaceae; genus Pseudotsuga; species Pseudotsuga menziesii. Next base: position 165,457 of record LPNX010038325.1, on the reverse strand, counting down.
AGAGGCATTAACTCTCTAGAAGAATTAGCAACTTATAATTTTTCTAAATTATTGTTGGCACATTTTGTTACACTCCTTAACTATTAATTTATATAGCATGATATTTAATAAAGTTTATTGACATTGACAAATGTGTGTTGGGGTAAGAACCAAGATATATCTTACGTATTTCCCTTAGGCTTGGAATTATGGACTTAGGATCCTAAACTAAAGGGACATTAAGAAAAGGCATGTGACGTGAGGATGACTATGTAGTCGTTAGATTACACTTAAGTGTGACTTCTCGCAAAGAAACGACTACACTTACGTGTGACTTCTCGCAAAGAAATAAGGAATGATACTATTGTTATACATGTTTGATCATAGATATTTAGAACACGCCTCTTAGGCATGAGTAGTTATGCGACAACTACAGTGCAACAATAACGGAATAGTTGTGGTGTAATAATCATGATGAAGTAGAAATGATAACTTATACGAGATTAAATAAGTAATTGTTGGCTCTAGAAAAAGACAAGCACAATTTGGCGAGAATTTTGTTCAGGAATATGAAGATTTTGGTTGCACGACAGAGGAAGTTGCGATGGAGGAATAGTTGTGATAGAAGCAATCATGGGAGAAGAGTCTGCAATGGAAGAGAATCTACGAAGAGAGAAATCACAACGAAATGAACCATGATAGAAGAAGAAGTACAGTGGTTGAAAAGGACAACCCAAGTGATCGTGGGTAAGAGTCAGTTAGAATAATGTATGCTTTGGTAATAAATCAACTTTGTATTTCTGGGCCGATAGTGCCTACTGTCAATACAAATGAATGTACAAGAATAGGAATGACATCATGTCGGCTAAGAGAATAGAGTCAGTTGATTACGACAGGTAAGAGCTTATAAAAGGGAGAACCCAAGCTGTGTGTGGGTTGGTATCCTCTAGCTCTTGTCCTAGATGTTGAAGAAGTAAAGTGGTTTGTTTTCAGAGTTGTAGAATTGTAGAGAATAGAGTCGATCCAGGATGTGTGCAGATCGATGGTGGAGTGAAGAAGAGGAAAGCTCCAGAGATCCAAGACTAGAGAGCATGAGAGGAGAGAATTATGTATAAGTTGTAAAGAATATCTAGAACAGAGTCTCCAAGCTGAGTGCGTAGACAAAAGGTGTTGATATATTTCGCATGTCAGATGAAGAGCACCCTTATGGTTTTTCCCGGATGGGTTTCCACGTTAAATGTTGTCTCTGTGTGTATGTGATGAGTGTGTTTATGTTGAATGTATGCATATTGTAAATAAGTAGATTTGAATGTGCCGCATCCCTTCTGTTTATGAATAATCTCATGTATGTATATGTCGCACTACTTATTGAATGAATCTGTGATATGGCCTTATTGTTGAATGTTGTAAGATGTGTTGAATGGTAAATAACATGTTAACTTGAATAAATAGACAAGCCGTAGGAAGTATAATCTCTGGCTTCAGTCGAGCATTATAATCAAGAGTAGAAACCTCCACCCAACTGCAGAAACCTAGTTCTGGAATTTCCCCATAAATATATCTCGAGTGAGACTGCATCTATGTCACGGGTGTTGTCGACTGAGCCCTGCTCTATCGGGTCGATATCTGGATCTTTGTTGACTACTGAGGACCTGAACCTGGGTTGACTAGAGGAAGGATTCCAACAAATGGTTATGTCGTCGAGACTATGAATCATTTTGGTGAGGGATATGTTTTGGTACCCAACGAAGCCAGAAATTTAAGATTGGGTAGAGTTCAAAACACTAGAGTTTGCATGGGAGGAGAGTGAAGGATCTTGGTTGAACCCAAAAGAGTGGTTGGAGTGGTACATTTATACTGATATTCATGAGATATTATTTTTTGAATTTCTTGTTTTGTTGTATGAGTGGTTGTTAAAGCTATTAACCCAACAAAAAAAATTTCAAGAAAGAGAACCGATAGAGTGGAATCCTTGGTTGATTTAGCGGTTGAAAAGTGTTAGCAACCCCATGTATAGGGCGATTGAGTTCTGGGTTGACAGTATTTTGGAAGGATACATCACTGAATTTGTTGTCAACATAATAACATCATACAGTGAGATGGAAAGAACATTTTTCCAAGGACTGAGAGGAAGGTACCTGGCATCTTTAAGTATTTGGATAAAGATGCTTGTATGTGAGAAACGAATCCATAATGGAGTCCGACGAGTAAATATTTATGCATGGAGACCTGGGATATGTTGCAAATGAAGAATGAGAAAAATGGAGCAAAGTAAGCTGAGATGCTCCTTGGTGATAGCGGAATTGAACTAGAAGGTGGACGTATAAGAAGTGGGAGAAGATTTTGGTCGGGAAAGAGAAGAAGGAATGTGACTAGAAGAGGAAGTTGTAGTACGACCAAAGGAGAAGACTATGATTTGATGTCGCACTTGGATGGAGGTTCTTGCGACGAGGAAGAGGAATACCAACCTATAGTTGAAAGAGAAGAAAAAGAAGAAGAAGGCCCAGATCCAGAGTACGAGTATGACACACCCACAACCTCGTGTACGTCTCCAGAGGTAAGATCTAGAAACTCATATCCCAATGGGTTTGTTAATCAAAGCAACATTAGTGGTGGGAATAGCAGACAAGGAATTTTCGCTAATCGAGCAGTGCCTAGAACAAATATAATGGTTGGGAATGATATTAAGTTTCCGATTTTTAACAGAAATGGGTTAGAAGACCCAGAGCACATTGGTTTCTATGTGAAGTCGTGTGGACCGTGTGAGAGGTCCAACATGAAGACATCAAGAAGGCTCAAATGATCACAACCCTTAGGGTTCATGTGTTGGAATGGTACATGAAGTTATATGTAGTTCTGACAGGAGTCGTACAAAAAACACTAGACAAATCTAAGCGGGATTAATAAACGAATTCAGAAAGCCCAAATCTGAATCTCAGTGTATAACATAGATAAAATAGATTAACCAATTGTCTACAGAGTCTGTTTGGGATTTTGACCAGAGATTTAAGACATTGATGGCTAAAGTAAGTTTCCAGATGTCGGATGTTCAACAAAAAGAATGATTTATTGTGGTGTTGTTACCACACATCTGAATCCCCCTGATGTAGCAAAAGATTGTGTCACAGACTAAGGCTCTCAAACTGGCTATGAAATTGGAATCCTCACCTATGGGAGAGACTGGTGCAGGGGTGATGCAAATCCAGTCACAACTAGCCAACCTTACACTATAACTTCAGGATATTAAGAAAGGGAAAGAGATCCAGGAAGAGTTGTGGTGTACTATATGCCGAACAAAGGGCCACCATAAAGATAATTGCCTAGCGTTTATGAATTATGTCACATTGGGAGCGTCAAACCTGATAAATACACAAGGGATGCCTTAGTGTAGAATATGCTAGAATAGAATTCATCGGTCAGAAGAATGTTTTTACTTACATAAGATTGTAAGTGTGTCGGATAGTTTATACTATATATTTTGTAGGTCAGTAGAACATGATGCAAATCCAGTCACAACTAGCCAACCTTACGCTATAATTTCAGGATATTAAGAAAGGGAAAGAGATCCAGGAAGAGTTGTGGTGTATTACATGAGGAATAGAGGGCCACCATAAAGATAATTTCCTGGCGTTTATGAATTATGTCACATTGGGAGCATCAAACCCGATAAATACACAAGGGATGCCTTAGTATAGAATATTCCAGAATAGGATTCATCAATCGGAAAAATGTTTGTACTTACATAAGATTGTAAGTGTGTCAAATAGTTTATACTATAAATTTTGTAGGTCAGTAGAACATTATGAGAAGGATTGCAGAGCATGTCAGTTGTTGCAAGAGAAAACAATGGATACCTATTTAATGAAGAAAGAAGAGCAGATGCAATATGAGCGGGAACAGACTCAATATCTACATGCCCAATATCCACAAGCTCAATATCCTCAGCCCCAATATCCACAGAATCAGTACCCGCAGCAACAATACCATCAAGCTAGGGGGGGTGGAAATTTTACAGGTCGATATAAGGAGGAGGATTTGGTCGCGGAATAGGCCAAATAATATGTTATAATTGTGGGAAGCCTGTACATTTTGCTAGGACTGTGCGAGTCCTACGAAGACAAGTTCGTATTGTAATGTTGTTGACCACATTATTGAGGAATGTTCTCAATTGATTACCAAATGGCATGCTAGGAATGTGGGAAATCCGAATCCATTGCAGAATCCCAATATGAAGCCCAATCAAAATATCCAAAAAAAATTGTTGAATCAAGGGAACCGCATATAGTTGTCGTGACAAGAGGAGGTGTTGCCACTGGGGCAGACCAAGAAGCAATGTACGAACAACCACAGGTGCGACCAACAGCACAAAGGAAAGTGTCATTTGATTTCCAAAAAGAAAAGGAAGTATTCTTGGATGCGTGACAAGAATTCGTCGACAGAAATCAAGCGTCGACTTCAAGAAGATCAATAATGGAGATGCCTGAAATATTTGACCAACTACTGCGAAAGAAACCAACCAAAAAGGTTAGTAAATTAAAAGAATTCTTTAAAAGTTGCTTAAATCTAATCCAAGATAAAGATGATGCCACAAAATTAACAACCTTAATAGAAGAACCACAAGAAGAGTTGCGACCAGAAAAAGGGGTTAATCATATCGGGAAGAAAATGAAGATTGGTAGCTAACTAAGAATGGTTGCACAAATAGGACACTATGATATGGATTATATTATTCTGGACTTGGGCTCCAATGTCAACATTCTGACTAGAAAAACATGGGAGAGAATGGGAAAGCCGAGACTAATATGGTCTCTTGTCCAGCTCTGATTAGCAAATCAGTCGAAGGTTATACCTATCGGTCGACTGAATCAAGTGCGCGTTGAGGTAGAAGGCCTTAAAACTTATGTCGACTTTGAATTGATCGACATTGTCGATGATACAAATCCATATCCTGTACTTTTAGGGATTGAATAGGAAATTGATAATCAAACAATTATCAACTTTAAGAAAATAATTTGAAGATTTAGAGCTAAGGATGGTCGCACCAATTGATCTGTTGGAAGGGCAAAGATATGTCAAACAAGTGAATAGTGAAGGACAAGGAGATTATCTAGACCTGATTTATAATATCACTTCTACATGGGATAATTATGTAAATCCAATAGTCGACAAAAATCTCCATTGGCGAAGTGTTAGCTCTTGTACATCGAATTCTAGAGAACCCCAGAAAACTGGCAGAACCGGTTACATGAAGTATCAATGAGAATATGTGCAAGGATTACATAGTTTGTGCGATGTGTAGGTGTTGAAGGATGTGAGATACCTACATATGAAGGCTTACCTAACCTGGCATCTTTTTTAACAGAATTTTAAGATAAATTCACGGAACATCAACGCTTATCCGCTCTAGACTTTGCACTGAAAGCTACACCTTCCAGATGGTGGGTCGCACATAAAGAATCTATCTCTGAATGGCCAAAATGTCGACGATTGATGGATATACTATTCAGAGAAGATATAAAATATACTAGGCAAAACTACACATGATTGACTAATCATGTTAAGAACATTGCATACTTATGTGCGACATGGGATCCATGCTCGTGACAGGAACGGGTTCATCATTTTGTGCATACATTGGATATGATACCAAGATAGTGGTACACATCGATTGAGCTGCGATGAGGAACTCTTGATAGGGATGAAATAGCTTCTAACTTTACACGCACATTTGAGTTTGTTGATGATCATCCTTCGATTGATGCCACATTGCAAGTAATCAAGACAAAGATATTTGAAGATATCCTTATCACAATCACAAAATTCGATCAGAGCATCACAACATCCCAACACTGGATCAGTACTATAATGTAATGGGTCGACCTGATGATGATGACCCGTGAGACACAAACATCCCAGAATATGAAGGTAAGTGCATAGTGGAAGGATTTGGTATTTCTTGTGACAAGTTTTTGAATCCACTAAAATTAAAGAAAGTAAACATTAGATCTCCAGCGGATCCAAAGCTCTCCAATATCAAAGATTATTAGGATGAAGAAACTATTGGGAAGATTACAAACTTACTGCATGAGTTTCAGGATCTATTCCCTGCAAATTTTTTATAAATGAAAGGGATTGTTGGAGACTTTGGAGAGATGAGTATATCCTTAAATCCTGATGCAAGACCTATGAAGCAACAACCATACCGGCTGAATTCACGGTATAAATAAAAGGTCGAGATAGAACTAGATTAAATTCTATATGTGGGTATCATAGAACTGATTGAAGACTCGGAATGGATCAGTCTCATAGTAGTACAGGATAAGAAGGCTATCGGTGAAGTACACATTTGCATCAACCTAAGAAAGATGAATGATGCCTGCCTACATGACTTATTTTCGACTTCAATCATGGATGAGGTATTAGAAAGTGTTGGGGGTCAAGAAGTTTATTCTTTTACTAATGGATTCTCTAGCTATCATCAGATAAGAATCGCAAAGGAATATTGAGACAAGACAACCTTTGCGATGGAGTGGGGATTTTTTCAATACACAGTCATTCCCTTTGGACTCAAGAATTCCCTTGTTATCTTTTCCAAGATAGTAGCGGTTGTTTTCAAGGATTTTATTCATAAGTTTCTTGAGGTCTACTTTGATGACCGGACGGTGTTTGGGCTCATAAAGGATCATATTGAGAGCCTCAGAATGATGTTGGAATGGTGTCACAGTTGTGATGTCTGTCAAAGAACCGAAAAGTTGTCATGACGAGATGAAATGTCGCTAGTACCTCAAATAACTTTGCAAGCATTTGACAAATAGGCTATTGATTTTGTCGGATGTATTCACCCACTAAGAAAGAGAACATGCGCAAGATACATAATTACTGCGACAAATTACCTGACTAGATGGGTCGAAGCAACGCCAGTAAAGGATTGTACTACTGCGATGACTGCCAAATTTCTGTTTGAAAATGCCGTGACTACATTTGGATGTCCGGAGATTTTGATAAGTGATCAAGGTATGCATTTTGTCAATCAGATGATCGAATAATTAATTGAAAGATAATGCCATATCACCCTCAAGCGAATGGTGTTGTCAAAGCATTCCACAAGATCTTGGAGAATGTGTTAACAAATATTTGCAATGTTCAAAGAGACGACTGGGATAAGAAAATTTATGCGGTGTTGTAGGCATATCGCATGACCTGTAAGAAGTTGACAGGTTGAACCCCATTTAGACTGGTGTATGGACAAGAGGTTGTTATTCCAATGGAATATATTGTACCCAATTTAAGTATTGTTGCGATTACAGAGATGACAGATGTTGGTGTTGTCGAGGAACGATTATCATAGCTTGTGCAATTGAAGGAAGAACGTTTTATTGCAGGTTATCATCAAAATGTTGAAAACCAACAACAGAAAGTATGGAATGACCGACACATTAATAATAAACAATTTCAGGTTAGAGGAGTTGTCCTCCTCTATGATAGTAAGCTCTTAAGGCATCCTAGAAAACTGAAAAACACATTGGTTGGGGCCTTATGTTGTCATTCAAATCACTAAAGGAGGTGTTGTACAACTAGAAAAATTAGATGTAACATCGGTCAAAGGATTGGTGAATGGAATTCGGCTAAAGCCTTATGAGGATAGTCGCGACTTAGTGGACTGAGAGTCAGAAAATAAAAAAATAAAAAAAGAGAAAATAAAAAATAAAAAATAAAAAGAAAGTATACAAAACCTTCTAAGTATTTTATTTATTTATTTAATTATTTGATCGCAGGCTACCATTCTGTCGTAGATGAAAGAAGAAAGCTCCAGCAGCACCAACATTGGAAGATGAAGAAACAGGGTCTGCGACTATGCTACCAGATTATGTTCCACCTAGACAATTTGATGCACCTAATATTAGAATCCTAAAGAATGCAAGGTACCCACTGGAAGCACCAATTGTACCGAAAGGAGTTTGGATAACACAGAACATACTCACAAATCTCAAGAAGATGACCTTTCTCGATCATGACCTATGGAAATTTCTAGAGTTGGAAATGGATAAATACATGGTTTCTGTCAGAGATACAGAGGATGGTCTGACATGCCTAGGTCCAATGGAATCGAAAAGAGGACTGGACAAAGCAGGTTTACTGTCGTGGATGTACATGTCGTGGTATAGAGGTTAATGCATGCAATAAGAAATTGCTAGTGTCATTCCATGGTGTATTTTTATGGCTCCACCAGAAGGTTTATGTGGATGTCGAGCTTATCACAGTGATTACGGGGTTCCCACTTGTAGGCGTAGACCCAACACCATTTTTCACTGGAAAAGAGAAAGCCAATATGATGACAAACAAGTTAAAAGACAAGTATGACCTTACCACAGACACAGTGGCATTTTTTATTGCCTCTATCAATGACCACATTGTTCGGCTCCCCACTAAGGTTCTATATAGAAAATTGGTGTGACAGATGTGACCAAACCAATGCACTGCAGGGATGATTGTTGTGGAAAATTTAGGTGTAGCCGGTGTTCAACTCAATTGGTCAAATACCTGTTAAATGAATTGTTAGCAGATGTGGAGGAAGTGCAAGAGAAAGGTAGCTCATTTCATTATTCATCGCTACTTATTTTGATTTTGTTTGTTTCATGGGAAGAACCAGCAATCTACCAGGGGGTAGATGTGCTTGTTTTATGTCAAGGATCTCGTTACCAGAGTCTCTGGTTCGAAAAAGACTTAAATTAGAGAGAAAAAGATAACAATGTAGAGTTCTTTTTGCAAGAATAGACCCTGGGACATCATGTCAGAAAGGAGGTCAAACTTACTGAGGAAATTGTTAAGCATTTTAGAAACATTGTCAAGTTTTCTATCGAGCCCCATAATATCCTCATGCAACCTCAAGAAGACACGTAGCACCAATGGTTAGTGACAAAGTATCAGCTATATGTTGAATAAATTGAGGCAATTATCCAATATTGATCGGATGAATGGAGATTCCCCGTCGCAGATGATCAGTTATCTCCAAATGAAGAGGAGCGATAGGATGATCCACAGACACAGAAGGATGAGGGACATGGAGAAAATCCATTAGAGGAAAACCTAGGTAATACCCATAATGAGTCAAGAACAACTCCAACAAACCCGTGAGTGGGAGATAAGAGGAAGCAAACATAGCAGTCTGCGACAAGGCATAAGAAAAGGAAGGATGAGAAATCAGTAGGGATTTTCGGCCTTATCATTGATGATTATACCCTTCTAACAGGAACAATGGGAGAAATAGCTACCTAAATCCTTAAGAAGATGGATGAGTGCCAAATAGATCTAACCAGCAACATCACATACTTGTTACAAATTATTTGTAAGGAATTAAAATAAGTAAGAGTGGCAGTCAACTACAAACCATAATTGTCTGAGTCGCGGGACTTAGTTGGACCGTCAGAGGAACGACCTAGTGATGTGTCGATACACATCCCCCCAATAAACACTCAACCGGTGGGAGAATCACTCAAATTGGGGACAACAGAGATAAATGCTACGACC